>CM029013.1:154462606-154646186 GCA_016801055.1 Panax notoginseng | reverse complement strand
AATTAACAATTAGGGTTTACAATAGCAAATTATGGTTTATAATTCTATAAAAATTAATAATAAGGATTTATACCCTAAAAAATAGGGTTTTGAAAACAATTAAGATTCTCCCTAACTATGGTTAATATCTTTAATACCGGTCATTACAAACATTATCATGATTACATAACTACATAACAAATTCTTAGTCATAAATGGCCTTTGAATTAGGTTTTAAATCAATTAGGGTTTATAATTTAAATATTAGGGTTTCTAAAATTAGGATTTCAAATATTAACTAGAATTTTTCTAATTAACATTAAATTCTTTAATACACCACTCAAATCACATTACACAGTTATATAACAATCTCGAACTCAAATTGAGTTTTAAATTGGAGTTTCTAACTTTTACAAATTAGGGTTTTAAATTAATACTTATAGTTTTCCACATAATAATTAGGGTTTTCCTAATTAAAATTAAATTCTAATAATACATGTCATTATTCATATAACACAGTGACTTAACAGATTTTAAAGTCTTATTTGACTGCAAAATTAGTGTTTATCGTAACACTAGGGTTTGGTCATAATACACCATAATTGACCAACATTGTCAGTCCACAAGCATACAGTACATATTTATAGCACTGAAAAATTATAATATAATTTTTTTATATTATTATTCTTGTCCATTGATAAAAATCCAAAATTAGGGTTTGGATTCCATATCTGATTTTTCTTCATATATAACATTATTAATTAAGTTAAAATAATTAACTTAATTAATCTTGCATAAATTCATATAATAAAATAAATAATTATTATAATAATTCTAAAAATCATTTCATATATTATTTAAATAATATATAATTATATTTTCATGGAAAATAATTAATAAAAATATTTCTACTATAAATTAATTATTATAAGAATATGCTTTATAATAATCAATAATTCTAAAATAAAATTATTTGCAAACATTTATGTAATAACTATGTTTTTTATTTATTACATAATTACATATACACATTATCTTGTACAAATCCTCATCCTTGAAATAAAAAAAAAATTTATATGCAAAATTTATGATTTAATTTTTATAGAAAATATTGGGTTGTTACACACTCCTACTTCTTCTTCATCAATTACAACTCCCATCCATTATACCCACTCTCTACCCACGATTGTGGAAACTTACACTCCATCTTCCTACTTCATTAACACAATTACCCACTAACCCATTACTTCACACCACAACCTTACACCATCCTATCATATCTATATATTCACACCCTCACAACCCAAGTTCACCACATACATTCAACTCAAACTCAGAAAGACACGAATTAAGGTTCTTATTGAGGGAATTCATATTGCACTTGAGAGTGAGTTACTTATCTTCAATTTCTTCATCTTCTATCACCAAAATTGCCACAAAATCATCAAGTTTGGGGGAAGAAATCAGTGTGCACACCAAGTGTTCGACAGATTATGTAAGTGAAGTTTTGGGGGGAAAGATTTTTGTTAAGGCTTCCTGAATTCAATGGAATCTAAACCGACTTCAAAGAGGCAACGGGGAGAGAGCTTTGGCACCATGCCACCATCACGAACCTTCGATTGATGCAAATTCAAAAGTGCCACCGCCGCCGACCGTTACGACTACATGGTGACAAAAGCACTTACCCCAGAGTGGGGGTTGGCACCAGACCATGTCGACGGTGAAATGATGCAACAGATATATCAGAATGGGTGGAATAAGTTCACGGAGGAACCTGAGGCCGCCGTTGTAAGTGTGGTCAAAGAATTTTATGCTAACGTCGATGATAAGGCCCCTTTCAATGCTTTTGTGCAGGGTAGATTAGTTCCATTCAGTGTCGATGCCATCAACACATATTACCAGTTACGAGTGCCTAGAAATTGCCAGTATGCTCACTTACGTGATTTCGACCCTGACTTTGAGGCTATTCTGAAATAAATGACTAAGCTGGGAACAACATGGATCAAGGGTCGGAAAGGAGGCACGATTTTTCACTGCAAGGATCTTAGCATGTATGGGAAGATATGGTATGCATTCTTGTGTGCCAAGCTGTTTTCGTCCACACACACATCAGATGTGACCAAAGAAAATGCATTATTTTTATATGCAATTGTGCAAGATTTCATCATCGACGTCAGGGCTATAATCAGTTTTTCAATTTGATGATGCTTACGAGGAAATTTCTCGGGCAGCTTGCCACAACCATTCCTCATATGTGGGTTGTGTCGCCAAGCGGGGGTTCGATGGTCCGATGATGAACCCACTCAGATGCTGCTTCAGCTACTATATCCCAAAATGATTGCATGGTATGTGGTGTGGGCTGGGGGGTGATTCACATCCTAGAGGATTAGGCTTTGTATTTCCATCAGCTTCTAATGAGCACAACAAAGGAAGCACGAAGAGAGATGCGGTGACTCGCAGCGAGGCAGGACCACATGTTTGAAGCCATGAATCTATCCTTCGCTTCATTGAATACAACACTGCAGAGCTTCAATCCCAATGCACAATTCTCGTACCAGTAGCCAGCTCCAATGCCAAGGTTTCCACCAAGTGACTCCGATAAAGAAGACCAACCACCACCACTCCAGACTTAGACGATTAAAGAGAAGTACTCGCACATTCATTTCTTTATACATACAATGAGGACGTTGTCGTTCTTAAGTTTGGGGGATTTAGTTTAATTTCATGTTTACATGTGTAATGTCATTGGTTAGGTTTGCATTTGTTATTGCACGTTTAGTTTTGCATGCTTAGTTTTAGGATTTGTAATGTTGCATTCATGTAATCATATAGTTGCATAGTAGCTTAGGAGCAAATATTTTTATTTATTTTTATATTATGTTATGTTATGTTTGCCATATATATCTAAAAAAAATAAAAAATAAAAAATAGTTAGAATTGTGTTATTTTGCATATGTCCACAGTCATTGTAGTTCATTTTATTGTGGCCAATAATGAGGCTGAGATTAAGTAGATAAGTACGGTACGGATTATTAGAACCTTGATGTAGTTTCTATTATAAATTGGATCTTGTGCGTGTTTGAAACTAGTATAAAAAGGGTAGCACGTTAATAACATCTGTATCGACTGATTAGTTCAAATTGATACATAAATAGTGTAAACGTTCCCAAATTCAGGTACTTGAAACTCCAACTCGGTGCTTTACGATACCATTTCTATGAGCGAAATAATACTAATAATAATAACAATAATATAAATACCAAACTTAATTTACATACATCAAAGTCTAATCTCAAGTACGCAACCTTTACTACAATACATTACATGATAGATAATAAATATCATTATCTTAATATTATCTAACTATTACAAAAGATAACATAAGATTATTCTAATTGCTTTTCTTTTCCCTTGTTCTGGCCTGAACATTCCGGTTGATCATGCTTAGCTGAAAACATTTAAATTTAAAGCAAGAATGAGCATTTGATTGCCCAGCAAGTAATAGCAACAATTAATATAAGCTGAAAGAATTAAATGTTTTCTTTGAATAACACTTCTACATCGAATCAACAGTTGTGAAGTAAGCTGAACCTATAATAACAACATAACAATTCTATATCAAATTTTTGAAACTATGTTCTGACTATAACAGGAGATTAGTCGACAGACTATGAACATTGTTTTTAATTTTCGCTAAGGTTTAGCAGAACTTTATCTGCAAACCGTCATAACTTACGGGCACGAGGGTGATCATCCCAATGCGCCTTGTATTGATCAATACTACATGCAAGAACGATATTATCGTTCACTCTATCCACCTTAGGTGCACAAAAGTTTTCCCATGTTCGGAATGTTCATACTTAGTCGGGAATTCGAACCAAAATAATCTGGTTGGATATAATAAAGTTCTAACTTGCTCAACAACATTTCTAAATCAGTGTCTAGCTGGATCAAGTAGCTTAGACAGCTTTTAATTAATGCATACATACTGGAAATTAATAAGTATGTATCAACATGTGATTAAATACAATGATTATCCAAGTGGGGACACTTGTCTAACCCTATATAGGAATTAACGAACAGAATAAATATCTAAATTATACAATAATACAATGATCGGATAATGTAAGAACTTATATGAATACAAAGATTGGATACATAATCAATAACAATAGAGTTAATAATCTGGCACAATAATATGATTCTGAAACTTTCTTACTCATGTCCATTGCATAAAGAAAATGCAAAGTTAGGATACTTGCACAATGTAAAGAATAGTTCAGATACTTGCCTGAGCTGCTGCTTACAGTTACGCAACTTAGATTAATTTTTTATATCGAAACCTATCATTAATAAGATCATTCGTTCGATTAGAATAATGTATCATAACACATAGTACTGCTATTTGCAGTCAGCACATAACCTAATTAAATTGTCACATATTTTAGCAGTCATTGGTTCACAAACAAACACTTATCGAGTCCAATTATATAAGTGTAGATCAATTTCTAAAATATTTCGGTGTATCGACAACTTTATCGGGTATTTATCGATCCTGTAGTTAAATAACTAAAAATATCAGTCATATTATTTGTATTTGACTTATAATAGTTTTTAAATAATTACTATAATTTATCATGATTTTTCAAACATCAAAATCATTATTAAATGATTTAAATATTAACTAATTCTATTATCATTAATATTAAATTATTAATGAAACCATTGCCAAAATATTAAAGTTATTTATAATAACTCAAAGTATTTTTAAAACATTAATATTACCCGTAAATAATTTTTAAAACATTAAAAATCATTTTTAAATAATTACTATTAATATTAGAATATTAATTTATTATTTATCAAAATATTAAAAGTCATTTATTATAGCTTAAAATATTTTTAATTCATTTATTTTCTTTTTAAATAATTTTTTTTAATCAATAAAACTATTTTAAACTATTTATTTAATATCATTATTAAATAACTCTAATATCATCTCATATTAAATTATTAATGCAATTTACATTTAAATATCAAAAATTATATTTCATAACTTAAAATATTTTTAAAACATTTATTTTCATTTAAAATGATTTTTTTAATATTAAAAATTAATTTTAAACTAATTTATTTAATATATTTATTTAATAAATCTAATATCATTAATATTAAATTATTAATATTTTTCATGAAAAATATCAAAAGTTATATTTTATAACTTAAAAAAATTATAACCTTTAAATCATTTTTTTTATGATTTTTAAATCATTAATTCTATTTTTCCATAATTTATTCAATACATTTATTAAACTAATTAATTATCATTAATATTAAATAATTAATAAAATTTATCACAAAATATTCAAAGTTACATTTTATAACTCAAAAATAGTTTCTAACACTTTATCCCCATTAAAAATAATTATTATAATATAAAAATCATTTTTTTCTAATTTATTTAATATACAATTAAATAAATTAAATACCATTAATACCTAAATAATTATAATTATTAATGAAAAATATCTCAAATTATCAAAAGTTATTTTTTTATAATTTAAAATAATTTTTAAAACCATTTTTATAATTTTTAGAATTTTTTTTCTATTTTTTTAATCATTTTTTGATTAAAAACTGTCGCTATAGCCTATAGCGACACTGAGCGTCGCTGTTGGTGTTCTTGGGGCTCAAGAACACTAACAAGCAGTTAGCAAGGGGTCTCGTTTGACCACCTTTAATTTTCTGTTCATGCTTGTTCTGGACAATCTAAGACTTCAATATTGTAGTATACATGTAGTACTATAATTACCATTTATCACCTTGGTCACACAACAACTCAGATGCAAGATCTGAGCCTTAGAAATCATTGTCAGACGTTGCCTAGGTTTTCTGGGTAACCCAGAAACCCAGTCAGCTTCATAGTGCTACTTTGACGCTCGATCTAATCTAGGTTCTGGTCGATGTTATAGTGGTTTAATGATTCAAGGTTGTAGTCCACATATCAAGGTACAATTATCAATCATCAGGTCAGTCAAACATCATTAAAATAACTAGCTAGCAGCTAGTCAAATGTTGTCAGAAATAACGTTCATACGATTTCTGGGTTTTTTCCCAGAAACTCCATCCGTGAGCGAGTGGCCTAGTTTGACCATAAATAACTTTCAATCTGTTTGTTATTTAAGTGATTTAGGAGCATGAATATGTAGTACACATACAAGAGTATAGTCTTAATACAATAACACAATCAAAACATCAAACACATGCAAGATTTGGGATCATGAACAACTTGTCAGACGCTGAAAACCAATTATGGGTTACCCATAATTTGAAAGTCAATGCCGGGAGACCTACTTTGACTATCCACTACTTACAATCTGTTGATTGTTTGAGTGATTTTAAGTCATGGATTTGGAGTATAACTAACAGGCTACTGTGATGCCACCAAAATAGGTATACAACACCCATTCTGAGTCGCCAAATATATGGTACAGAAAGCAAACTATAACTTTAACAATACAATTGTCGTGCAAAATACGACAACACATACTGTGAGTTTAAATACAAATATTGTATTCTAGACAATATTCACACTCAAATAAGTCCACAATACAATTATTCAAATACTATTTTACAGAAATAGTGAGGACTGCTAAAACATCTTTCTAGAACCATCACTCTATACTCCGACTAGATCCTGCTATGTTCTCACCTCCTGAGAAGAAAAATGGAACAAAAAGGAAAAGGGTGAGCTCAACTAGCCCAGTAAAGAATATTATGACTAAGATAATATACAACAAATTATCGTTAGTCTTCAACAGGGAAAAATCTGATAGAATATAATCGACAACACGTTTTAGATCAACAACTGCAGCGGAAACAGCAAACCATTAGAAGAGTCAAGTAAAGAAAGAATTCTACTATCTTCTAAGATTTAAAAGTCCATAATCAATATTTTATCCCTGTAACATCGATTAATAATCATCTTTAACCAAATATTCATCTTTGCACTACAGGCCAAAGATATTCATTTGTATCACCAGTCGGTCATGTTCATCTCAACACCTGTTCATCTTTGCACTACGGGCCAAAGATATTTATCAGTTAATCATTCATCTTTGCACTACAGGCCAAAGATATTCAGTAGTATCATCATTTAGGACTGAGGATGATGAAAAATATTTTAAAGGAAACGAATCCAATGAGACAGAAGGACAAATATTAGGGATTCGTATAACAGTTTATCCAAGATCAATAATACTTCATAATAATCAATTGTGAAGCAGAATTCAAAAATAAAGATCAAAACATGGATACAATCAAAGATAGTAACCATAATAGAAATCTTGGACAAAAAGGGAAAATTTTATTTTTCGGTGAATAGTGCCGTATTCGTGAATAGTGCCGTATACGTGAATAGTAACCCCGACACAAAAAGTTCCAAATTTGATAAAAACTCATATCAATATTTCATCATAATGATATTGAAGAAAATACTATCATTAAGAAGAAAATAATATCCCTTACCTCAAGATATCAGTACTTCTGGTCGGAATACCGGTATAAGGCTGAAAGAAACTTGCTCTGATGAATAAAAACTATCAAAGTATCTAAATACTCACAAAATACACTCAATAATCTAGAGAGAGAAAGAGAGAAAACTTGTTTCTGGTGTAATTTTCAATTCTAACTTAGCCCTTTATTTATAGGAAAATGTTAGCACCCCGAAGTAGACTTAACCTACAACCTGATGGCTTTACCTGCTACTATTCTCACCCACCACATTTGAATAAAAATCTCAGCACATTTCTTCACCAACCAAGAGTGGGGCCCACCAATTCTAGAATTTTCCATCAAAATGATAAACTCCGAAAATTCAATAATTTCTGAATCAGTCATCTCGTAAAATTCATAATAAATCATACGTTCATTTTTAACAGTTCAAAATTTGTGGACATATACTCAACTTATATATGTGTAACATATCCAAAAATTACCACGATCCAACGGTCGGATTAAAAATTATAACCCCCGCAAAATATCTCAAAAATCCTGATTTTTAATACCTCAATTCCGACAAAAATACTGATAAAAATCTCAACATTAACTCCTTCATTTTTAACCACAAAAATATATCCCTCATTTATATCAATATAAAATAAATATTTTCTTATCATATGAATCAATAATTAATTATTCACAAATAATATTACAGAATCACATTTATGACAAACAGGCCGTTCCCAAGAAAGAGGGGGCTTTCCAATAAGAATTTCTCCTTACAGGCGCGCAATTAGATGACCAAACATCTCCTTAGACAGAACTTTCTAGACATTGCCAATAATGTTATCTAATAATATTACTCAAATAATATGAATTATTGATCTGATAATGGAAAATACTGTGCAGTAACAATTATTGAAACAACAATAATATAAAATATCAACGCAACAATTATTGAATCAATAAAATAAAATATTGAACAGTAACTATTGTAACAATTATTGAGTGGTGCCTTTTTACGTAAGAATCAATAATTGGTGCAATACCGTGTGCTACTGTATTTTAACCAGCGGGTATTCCAACAGTATTAACGGTAACAACTACGTCATTATTTATAAATAACTTATACTTGTCGTTTTCTTCATCCAATCGCTTTTCGTTATGGGGCCCACACAAGACTGCGCCGTCGTACGAATATTCCCCGACAGCAAGAATATTCCACGACCAAACGAATATTTCCCGACAAAATGAATATTTTATAACCACTTGCTTATTTTGCAAAATTTGCACATTTCACCCATAACCAAAGTATTATATCAAATTAACCCCTTATTATTCACAATAATATTTAGAGAAAATTTGATTTTATTCATTAATAAGTTGAGGTCTTACAGCTACAACGTAGTTACAAAAATAGAATTAAAACAACAACACACTGACAGATCCGAGGTCAACATAATCTTGTCAGACACGATCTTGGTAAATCTGGGTTACCCAGAAATGCTCGGTCAATGTCGGTCAACCCACTTTGACTACGAATAAATTTTAATCTACAACAGATATGGAACTGATTCAAGTTCAATATTAAAGATCTCATAACAAACTACAAGTACAAACTTTCAAAACACAAAAATCATTGAAGATCACAGAGATATAAGGCCTGACATTCGTTGTCAGACTTCATTTTTAACTTTTTCCAGATTTTATAAAAGGCTAGATTTGAGTCTATAGATGTTATAGATCTAACATCTATCAACCCAGATCATCATTATACACTACTAACAACATATTTTAACACTTAATCATAACATTTAACATATCATCAAAAGTTAGATTTTCGATTTAGGGTTTATACCTTTATGAACAAATCATTGATCCTAGGCTTCTGATTTGTTAAGTGTGATCGTGGGGCTTGATTTATGACTGATCTAGCAATACAATTTCATGGGTTTGAGCTTGAGAGAGTTTGGCTAAGTGTAAGCGAACAAATGGGGGAAAATAATGCACTTTCTCTCTCTTGATCTTATATAAAACTTGTATACAATGAATGTGCCTGGTGGATTAGCTGAATAGTATAGCTTATAGGCACATGTCTATGCTTAGGGTGGCTTTGTCAAGATTTGGTAAGATTTTGTTATCAATAATTCACCAAATGGGACAAAAAAGGGTATAATGGTAATTTACATTTTAATTTTAAGGGTATTCTTGTCCAAGGTACTTAAATCTAGGGTTTAATCACTAGATTTTAAATCTTAAAGTTTCCTAAATAATTTCTAGGGTTTGAAAAATTAAAAATTCAAGTGAAATAAAATTTTAATTAAAACATACTAATTAAAATTAGGGTTTTTAATAAAAATTTAGGGTTTGAATAATTAGGGTTCCTTATTTATCATTAGGGTTCCCAAATTAATAATTTAATTTATTAAAATAATAAATAATTTTGCTTATTTTAACAATTAGGGTTCCCAATTAGCAAATTAGGGTTTTTAATTTAATTTAGGGTTTTTTTTTCAAATATAAATTAGGTTTTTCCTAATTAACATAACTTCTATAATATGCAACATAATTCTCATAACACAATTTCTGACCAATCTTAAACTCCAATTTTGAGTTTTCAATTATGGTTTATGACAGTGATACAAGGGTTTGTCGTGATACACCATAATTGACTAACTATTATCAGTCTACACATATACAATATATATATATATATATATATATATATATATATATATATATATATATATATATATATATATATTTATAGCACTGAAAAATTAAAATATAAATTATATTATACTATTATTCTCATCCCTTGAACAAAAATCCAAATTTAGGGTTTGGATTCCGTAACTGATTTATCTTTCATATACAACATTAATAATTAAGTTAAAATAATTAACTTAAATATTCTGAACAAATTCATATAATAAAATATTTATTATTATAATTCTAATAATCATTTCATATATTATTTAAATAATATAAAATCATGTTTTCATGAAAAATAATTAATAAAAATATTTCTACTATAAAATTAATTATTATAAGTATATACTTTATAATGATCAATAATTCTAAAATAAAATTATTTGAATTATTCATGAATAAATAAAATTTATTTATCACATATATACATACACATTACTTGGCACATATTCCTATCTTTAAAATAAATAAAAAAATAATATGCAAAATTTCTTATTTATTTATATAGAAAATATCGGGTTATTACAAATAGTTTCTAAAAGATAATGCTATTGTAAATAAGATAATGACAAGAATAGGCAGTGAAGATAAAGAATTAGGCAAAAACCTAAGTTTGGGGGAAAAAGTAGGGTATATAAGCTTTAGAAAAGAAAAAGAAAAAGTAAAGAATATCTAGTGGAGTCTTGTGGTGGGTTGAGAAGAAATACTCCTCATAAACACAGGCGTGAGATGGAGCGTAAAACGCACTCACCAACCATCTGATGAAAAAAAAATATAAAAATAAAGGAAAGACGGGAAACAAGAGCAAAGAGCCCCCGTGAATGAAAAAGAAAGCATGAATACCCTATTTGGACCCCTAATCTTGGTGAATGTTGATTTTAGTTGGAACTCGTTTGTTTATGAAATTTTTTGAGTTTGCGTTATTAATTTCCTGATAAGAGATTAGTTATGTATTGAATTGGCATTAGTATCAGTTAGCACAGATGTTGATTACACACACACTATATCAGTGATGACGGTCTAAGATTCAGAGATTGATAAGGAATTATTGATTGGTTTTGATATGAGGTGTTGTAATGTTTGCTTGATTTCTCTAGGCCGAAGGAATAATTTTGATTCTATGATGCTGTGGGATTCGTAGACATATATATTAGTTAAAGTACATATCATTGCATTGCATTGCTTAGCATGTTAGTTTGTTTTGTGCTCGAGGACTAGCACATTTTAAGTTTAGGTGATTTTGATAAGTGGGTTTTATACCCGCGAATCGATTCCTAATTCAAGCTTAATCAGTGTTAATTCATTGTTTTCTAGTTTTTTTTTACTTGTTTATTGTTATTTTATTGTGTAGGGTGGATGGTGTGGCAAGTGATCGAAAAAGAGGCAAATGTGGCAAAAACTAAGCAAGTTTGGAGTTTTAGCAAAGTCAGAAGACAAGAGCCACCCCCGCTGGGGCGGGCCTATTTAAGCCTTACACCCCCGCCAGGGCAGGGGGTCTTCAATCCCAACTAACAGGAGCCTAACCCGCCAGGGCGGGCATTTTCCAAGCCAAGACCGTCGCCGGGGCGGGGGGTGTCCAGCCTGGGCAGTTCTAATTTGATTCCAACACTGCTGGGACATGAGCTTTAGTATTTGCATAGCTTTGGGACTCTAAATGAGGGAGGATTGCACTCAGATTGTGGGTGTAAACATATAAATACATCAAATATAACAAGACCATGAGGACGCAAGGCAATTAACAGAGATTAAGGACAGATTTTCATATCAAGCATTGAAGTGAAGATTTTGAAGGAACTTTCATATCGATTATGGATTAAGGCTAGAGTGAAGGGTGTTCTGAAGTATTCTTCTTCTTTAGTTTTATATTTGTAATTGGGAGGATGATATCTTTAATTTATTCAGTTATTATTTCATTGATGATGAACTAAATTACTTTTTAGGCTTATGATGGATCTTTAAGTGGAACGATGAATATGTAACTTTGATTTTTAGTTTAATAAGCTATTATCCAGTTTATCTACATTAATTTGAGCTTGAATTTATGAATTACCCGATCAACAGTTCTTTGTGGACTTGTATAGATTCGAGAGAGGAAATACAAGTCTAGACTTAGTTAATATAGCATGTGTTCTTGAATTTTGTGAATTAACAAAATCTTGACGAATGTTAGAGTTGAGATATGCTTGACATCGCATGTAATCAGATAAAGAACTTGAACTTAAACCTTCTTTAATTGTAATTCACATAGAGATATAGTGAGTTAGTTGATTAAGGTGATTAACTTGATTCTATCTAATTTGTGGATTTGAGTTAATACGATATTAGTACATCGAGAGGTGGCTAGTTCTACATACGTGTTCCTGATTAATAAACTGGGATAGTGAGTTAAACTGGAATAAAGGTGTAATAATCAGAGTGATGCTTAGAGTGAAGTCGAAAGCCTAATTCTCCAATATTTGTTTGAAAATTCAGTTTTTAGGGTTTATTGATTGTTTGGTGATTTTAATATTTTTAATACTTTTAGTTATAAACTTGAAATTGGCTAGTTTAATAAAATTAGGATTAATAAGAAATTGGTAATTGTGAGAGTTAATTTCGTACTACTCTATGAGGGAACGATACTCTACTTACTATTATATTACTTGTTGACCACGTATACTTGTGTGTTGTGCGTAATTAGATTTTACCCAACACCATGTTTTAAGCATTTCTATCCACAAATACTGGAACCGCTGGAATACATCATTTGTATCTGCAAATGAAAAATATTTGCAAGGATGAGCTACAGAAAGCTCAGCAAATTTTGAACAAGTAACAATATTATACCCATACCAAATCTAGATTTAATTGAACATAATGTTCAGAATTTTTCCACATATATATACTGAGGTATATCAGCCAAACCCCGCCCATTACGAATTTTTGTTAGTCCTATATACTTAGAAACTCGGGTTGATCCGCTCAACCAAATAACCTAGGAGTATGCATATCATCTTATCTAAATAATGTCCGATCATTGCTATAAATATCAGTACAAAACCCCCAGTCAGCCTATTACTGCCGGTCATAATAGTGTCAGTATATATGTTTGTACCAAATAATATTGGTTTCTCACAAATTTATGCTTTGATATCAAATCAAATGCATTTTTACGCAAACAACAGTTTATATATCTTGGTTATGTTTGAACAAGAATCATAACCTATTAACAACAAAAACCATGAACATTGTATATCACAAGATCATAATAGAAAACTTACATATATTTAATAAATAATTAAATGAAGCTAGAACACTTGCATTGGAAATACAAGGTTTGCAAAAAGTGCAAAAAAAATTGCAACGAATGCGAATTATTCAATATTAATCGTAGATGTAGAATAATCAACAACAATTATCCACTAACAGACTTGAAAAATAATAACTCATGTTTGAGTTAGGAAAAAACTTGCCTGTATCGTCGACTACTGCTACGCAGTCTATTTTAGTATCATCTGAAGACCCAATATTGATAATATCGATCTCCCAATTAGAATAATATCATTACATATATTACTATTAATTTCAGTTATAAAATAACCTAAACATATTACCACATAATCCTAACAGTCGCTAAAACACATAAGACCTAATATCAAGTCAAACTATTACAGTTTGAGTTGAGTTCGGTACTATTTCGACGTCCCGATTGCCTAATTGGATAATTATCGAGCCTATTATAACTAAGACTCTACTAAAACGCTTCACAATTATCTTAGATAATTTATTAATTAGTCAAAACATTTTTCAAAAGCTCATAATAATTTTCAAATAATTATTATCATTTATAAAGTTTTTTCAATCCTTAATATTATATTTATATGATTTAAATACCACATAATTCCATTATCATTAATATTTAATAATTTTCAAATATTAATGAAACACATATCATAATGTTATAAGTTATTTATAATATTTTAAAGTACTTTTAATATCTTAATATTGCCTTTAAATGATTTTAAAACATTTAAAATCATTATTACGTAACTGCCAATAATATTAAAATATTAATGTATTTCATGATAAAATATTAAAAGTTATGTTTTATAACTTAAAACATTTTTTAAAACTCTTAAATCATTTTATATAATTTTTAAAACATTAAAACTATTTTTTCATAATTTGTTTAATACATTTATTAAATAAATTTATTATCATTAATATTAAATTATTAATAAAATTCATCACAAAATATTAAAAGTCATTAAAAATAACTTAAAATATTTTCGAACACTTTAATATAATTTCAAATTATTTTTAAAATATTAAAATCATTTTAACTAATTTATTTAATATAAATATTAAATAAATTAAATATCGTTAATATTTAAAAATATTAAAATATTAATGAAATATATCCCAAATTATTTAAAATCAATTTTTAATGCTTTAAAATAATTTTTACAAAATAATTATGAATTTTTAATAATTATTAATCATTTTATTATAATTATTTAATTAAAATAATTAATTTATATTAAAATTATCATTAAAGGTTTCTATAGCGGCAAAATTGTCGCTATAGGTGTTCTTGAACATTCAAGAACATTCAAGCCCAGTGTGAAGGGTACCTAGTTTAACCACTCACAAATCCTTGATTTTGATGTTTCTGGGCTTGTTGGTGTAATAGCTATGTAGTATTGACGTAATACTACAAGCACAAACTGGTTTCATGGCCATCCTACATCACAACAGAAAGTTATAAGCAATCAAAATGCTTGTCAGAGTTGTTCTTCATTTTCTGGGTTAACTAGAAATGAAGAAAAGTGCAAGGGTCCATTTTTGGAGCTTAAAATCTTTGATTCCTGGGCTTTGTTTGTGTGTTTAAGTGTTACACATGTGTAGAAGGTATGTCAAAGTACAAAAGTAACACACTCTTATAGCCTAACAACATCATATGAACCAGATTTGGCTTGGTCAAAGTACCAGCCAGAAACTGTTCTTGAAGGTTTCTGGGTTTTCTAGAAACTTCATCTGGACAGTTGGTCAACCCTTGTTCAACCATCCATTACTTTGATTCTGTTTCAGATCTAAGTGTTCTAATGGTATGGATTGGTAGTCCATATGTCAGATTACAAAACCTATACGTTAACATGGCCTAAAACATTAACACATGCAAGATCAGAGGCTTGCAAAAGCTTGTCAGACAAAATCTGGGTTTCTTGGTTGCCCAGATTCCAGATTTTGTGCTTGGTCAACCATGTTTGACCATCAATATCTTGAGATCTAGACATGGTATGGACTTGATTCCACTTCCAGTCTACTCTCCTCACGGCAGAGAACAACTCTATAAGATCAATCCATCCTAACTATTAACACACACAAATCTATAAGCCATGACATATGGTTGTCAGACCATATTTCTAGTGTGACGCCCCCAAAATAGGTATACATCACCCATCTTGAGTCGCCAAATATATTGTACAAAATTCAAATACAACTTAATTATACAACAGTCGTGTAAAATACGACAAAACATAATCTAAGATTTTTAATAAGAATATTGTCATCTAGACAATATCCACGCTCAATGGAGTCTTCATTACATTTATTGTCACACTATTTTATAGAATAGTGACTAAAACAACCATCTGGATCGTCAATCCGTTCCCCGACTCGTCCCAGCTATATTCTCATTTCCTGAAGAGAACAGTGAAAGAAAGGGTGAGCTCAACTAGCCCAGTAAGAAATATTATGACTAAGATAATGCAGAATAAATTATCCTTAGCCTTCAACAGTATAACAACTGATAGAATATAATAGACAACAAGTTTTAGATCAACAACTACAGCGGAATAAGCAATCCATTAGAAGAGTCAAGTAGGGAATAAAATCTATTATCTTCTATGATTTAAAAAGTTTTTCATCAACTTTATCGCTGAGACTCAGCTTAATAAATAAAATCGAATCATCCCTGCATCACGGCCAAGAATATTCATGTAATCATCAATGGTCATGATTATACCGAATAATCCATGGTCATAATCATACCAACAACTGTCCATCAATGAACTACAGGCCAATGAGGACTTTCACTACATCATTCGTCACATTACGATCATGATTATACCAAATAATCCCTAATCATAATCATACCAAGTCCATCTATGCACGTAAACCAAAGGTGACTTTCATCACAATATAAGCATGAGGATGATGACAATCACATAATAATTCAATAAAACAAGTTCAAGATAAATTTTAAAGATTTATAATTTAATTTATCCAGAAATTAATAACGTCCAAATTGTCAACATGATACTGCTTTGTGGAGTAAAATTCAAGAATGCTCAGAAGAATATTTTCATGGAAAGATACTGGATGAAGCTCAAATATCCAAGATATTCCACTAATTTTATGGAGTATAGAAGCCAAAACTTTAACCAACTGAGTATAATAGAATATATGAAACTGCAAATGGATTTTTGCCCGCCATGCGATAATCCACGTAGACAGATCATTTCCACAATTTAATAAGGAATTAATACGAAGGATCATTCACCATGCATGCGGTAGTCCATATAGACAGGTTATTCCAACAGAATAATAAAGAATGGAATAACAGAAGAATTCACCATGCATCCGATAGCCCGCGTAGACAGGTTATTCCAACAGAATAATAAAAAATGGAATAACAAAAGAATTCACCAGGCATGCGATAGACCGCATAGACAGGTTATTCCAACAGAATAATAAAGAATGGAATAACAGAAGAATTCACCAGGAAAGCGATAGACCGCACAGACAAGTTATTCCAACAGAATAATAAAGATTGGAATAGCAGAAGAATTCCTCAGGCATGCGATAGACCGCACAGACAGGTTATTCCAACAGAATAATAAAGAATAGAATAATAGAAGAATTCACCAGGCATGCGATAGACTGCACAAACAGGTTATTCCAACATAATAATAAAGAATGGAGTAACAACCCTTACGAGTATTGAAAGAAAATAACTCTCTTCATAAATACGAAAGAAATAATACCCCTTACCTTAGAAGAAACTGGATACTGGAATAGTGAGGTAGCAGACTTCTCTTCTTCTTTCTCTCTGTAATTTTTCTCTATAATAATTTCTCTTGTGAGACTTAGTGAATTGGTGAGAAATGAAGGAAGAATGAGCTTCTATTTATAGGAAAATATAGTTTCGATAATTGCACGTTTTGGGGCTCAAAATATTACAGTATAATACCTTCCTCTTTTTCTTTATTTTTAATTTAGTCCTGCAAGTATTATCAAACTTGCACCACCTCCCTTAATAGTAAATCATGTGAATCAATAGTAAATCATGTGACTCAATAGTTCTAAACATGTGAAAAAAATAATTACAGTATAGTACCTTCATCTATACCTCCATTTTTAATTTAGTCATGCAAGTATTATCAATCTTGCACCAATTCCCCTAATAGTAAATCATGTGAATCAATAGTACACACATGTGAACACATAGTTATAAGCATATGAATTAATAGCAATTAATTGCTTATTTATCCGATTAATTACCTGATTGATCAATATAACCTCCAGACATCCACTATTATCGAAATAGATGTCGATTTTCACTAACACTAATAATTCCCACACAATGGAACTATCAATTTCATCTTTGATCAACATGAACTTATTCATCATTAATATTATAACTCACAATATTTAACAACCAGGTCGTTCCCAAGAAAGAAGGGGCTTTCCGATAAGGATTTCTCCTTATTGGCGCGCAATTAGGTGACCAAACCTCTCCTTGACAGAACTTCTAGACATTGTCAATATTGTAGATAATAATATGAAAAACTTTGTCGTCTCAATTATTGATTTAATAATATAAAATATTATGCAAATGATACTGTGACAATAATTGAATCAATAATATGAGAGATATGATACAGCAATTACTGTAGCAATAATTGAGTATAACTAAGTGACTTCTTACGTAAGTATCAATAATCAATACCGTGTGCTACTATGCAACCATGCGTATTACTGTACTTTTACTACCGGGTAGTTCAACAGTTTTAACGGTAACACTTTCGCCGTTATTTTTATAAAAAGATAATTTTGTCGTTTTCTAACTACGACAATACTTCCATTGTGGGGTTCACCAATGATTATGCTGTCGTACGGATATTCCCCGATAAAAAGAATATTCCTCGACCAAACGAATATTTTATAACAACTTGCATACTTTGCAAAAAATTTCACATATCACCCTTAACTTTAACCTTTTATCAATTTAACCATTTACGAAATAAAATAATAATTATAAGAAAATTGAATACTTTCATTTCATAAAATTCGGGGTCTTACATCTAGGGTTCTTGGTCAGTCTTTCACAACCTATTTTCTTGCATTTAGATGTTATGGATCTATGATGTAACATCATAGATCACTAAATAACATCTTCTAACATATATTTAAACAACAAATAACATCATTTAACAACAATCACAATGATTTAAAGATAGCTAGGGTTTATACCTTTAAAGCTTTAATTCATAATTCCTGATCTTGGATATGATTTTAGCTTGCTATGAAGTTAACTTGACTTAACTTTTGGAAAAAGTTCCTCCCCAATCTCAAAAATTAGAGAGAGAGGCTGGCTTATCTGAGTTGGGAAATAAAGTAAAGATATTTCTTACCTTTTTAACTTTTAATCTTTGATTCATGCACTTGGTGTTGCTAGGTGTCACAAGATATCTAATTGCTTGTTATTTTAAGCCCATGGGAAATCAAATGTGATGACTCACCAATATTTGCCATTATCTTTTACTTAACTTTTAAGTAAAAGGGTATTTTGGTCATTTCGCACTCACTAAGGGTATTTTGGTAATTTTCCCTACAATTAAAAGGGTAATTTGGTCTTTTCATATATATCCCATATCTTTTAATCCTTAAGTCTTTATACTTAGCTTTTGAGCTCCCAAATTAGGGTTTTGAAATTCCCAAATAAGGTTTAGGATTCTCGAAACTGAAATTAGGATTTTCAGAACTAGAACTAGGGTTTCTAACCAATCGTTAGGGTTTACTAACTACACATTAAAGTTATTAACATAACATTAGGGTTTACCAAGTAGGGTTTAATATTCAGGTTTAGGGTTTCCTAATCTTCACTTGATTTCTCTGACAACATTCTCATACTTAATCCTACATAGTCATACCTAGTATTGAACCATGTTGCTTGACACTTGGTAATGGCATTGAAATGGCATTGAAAAGTTGAAAATGGCATTGAAATGACCTAGTATTGATAATGGCATTGAAAAGTTATCCCACTTGGTTCTCAAGATTTTGAATCGACATCTCCTGACTATTCGTCTGCTCCTCAATCAAAACCATGAACTTGGAAATAAGTCCCTCCATGTTTAAAATCCTTTCTTCTTCATGATTAGGAGCTTGAACTGGTAATTTAGGAGTGTATGATTGGCTTGGAGCAAAGGGTTGGGCTAGATTGTCATCGCTGCATGAAAACTTTAGCGGATTCCCCCAGTCATGATGATAATTACTGAAATATTCATAATTATTAGGGTAATCGTCGAAGTTGCCACTATATTGTACCGACTCAAAACTGATGGCGCATTGATGACTCGGATGATTTCCACTGCAATACTCATATATTACTGCTACACTTTGAATAAATTGTGCTGATGAAGCGTTAGTCTTCCTTGAAAGTGTCCCAAATTGTCCTGACAATTCATATTGTCCATAATTCTCTGCCTCTCTTGGCCGAGCCATTCTCGAATATGGCCAATGATAGTCATAGTTGTCCATGGTACCTTAAAAAGAATTAGACTAGAGAGAGAAATAAAATAAAATAAAAAAATATTTAAATTAAGATTAATTTGATTGAAATTAATAATGACAAAATATTAAACTAATTTCCCCGGCAACGGCGCCAAAAAGTTGTTGCCTAATTTTTTAATAGCACTTTAACACGCAAGTATACGCGTTCAATTGTAATATTCAGCAAGCAAGGATATCGTTCCCACGAGGAAATAGACTAATATTTATCAATTACTAATTTCAATGCAATTAATCTTATTTTAAACTACGAAATATTGTTTGTGATTTGAAAATTAAACGTAACAAAACTAATAATTAAAGTCACAATTTCACAAGAATAACTGCAGATTTAACAGGTTAAGATTACACCTTCCATTGGTCTTTCATTTAAATCAATTTACTTCCCATTTAAATCAATTAATTAATATGAATCATTATCCAAGAATGCTTTATAGAATTCACACACTTTTTTCAAAACACGTGAACAAATCCTCCTAACTCCGATCCTTAAGACACAGAATTACAAGGAACGCCCTATTTAATTAATTCACTATATTCCTATGTGAATCAAGTTAATTAGGGTTTTATGCACAAATTCTTTCTACAGATACAAAAGAAATATAGGTATATTCCTATCCTACAAGCTAATCATATTAACCCTATTCAGATTACATTAACAAATGTTATCATATCCAGATCTCAATCTATACTCCATCTTCCAATTTTTTATAGATTATCACAGTAATTGTTGGCCAAACAATTAATTAATAAGCAAAAGATATAATAAATAATTCAATAAAAACAAACTTTCATTCAATGGGAAGGTTCAATTTAAACTACATACCAAATTTCGTTGCAATCTTAATGAAAATTTAGTTCATAATAATATTAAAGAAAAACATCATCCAGATTAATATTCCAAACATCCTAGATAATTACAAAAGATAAAAATAGAGAAGAGAAGAAGAAACTCTGAATTTTCTCCAATACTCTCTCTTTGATCTTCAGCCCTTGCAATTCCCCTTCGTGTTTTTCTTCGTTGTCCTCTCTGCAAATCTCTTGAAAAATTAAGTGATACGTCTTTTCTAAAGTTTTCTCCTATTTGTATTGGTCTCCCCCCTCATTCAAATTCCTTTTTGACTTCAAAAACCCACTCAACAGTAGAAAAATCTCTCTTTAGCCGCACATGAGCGCCTAGGCGCTCAACCCAGGTCATTTCCAAATGCCTAGGTGCTTGACCAGGACCGCATAATTATAAAAATGCCACTTAGCTCTATTTAATGAATTTTGACCTTTTTCTTCTCCCAAATGACCAATTTGTCCCTCCAGCTCCAACCTATAAGAAATAAACCCAAAACACATAAAAAGATACTAAAAGCAATTAAAGATAGCAATAATTAAGTTTAATAATATCGAATTCATAGGTATAAAACCTACTCATCAAATACTCCCAAACTTAACCAATTGCTTGTCCCCAAGCAACAAAACACAATGCAATAACTAAATATGCAATGCAAACTCAAATGCAGCTATCTACATGCCTAAAATTCCAGCAGTCAAACATAACAAAATCTATTAATCAGGCCTCAAAGAAATCACAATAAACATGCTAGTACATCATACCAAGACAAATCAATAATTTCCTAGTCAAACATCAAATCTTATCCTGTTATTACTGATATAGTGCATGTGTGCTCAACAACAATGCTAACTAATATAATGCTAAATACAACACATAATAGATCTCTTTAAAGGTATTATACAGTGTAAACTCACAAAATTCAAGAACAAGCTAGATCCAACTAAAGTCAAACATCCACCAAATTCAAGAGTCCAATTCGGGATACTTATGCTTTACTTGTCATTACGGGGGCTTTTTGATTTTTTCCCGTTTTATTGTTTTTTTAACCATGACTGTGCAATGTCTCATTCCATTAGGCTAACAGTGTTACCCCTTAGCGAGCTTTCAACCAACGACTCCCAGACCATAAAGACCCTAGGGCGCTAGCTGTAGAGATAATCCCCTCGGGCGTACTTGCTCAAGTAACAAAGGCCCCGAAACCAAACTAGCCACGGTATCTTTTTAATCATCTTTTTTCTTTTTGAAGTTTATATATCCCAAAATTTTCCTCCAAACTTAAGTTTTTATCTAAATTCAGTCATCTCCACCTATTCATGTCATTCATTCATTCAAACTAGTATTATCCTTAAGAAAATCCATTATGTGTCAATTTAGACTCAATCAGTCAACATAGTTGTTTTTACTGTGCTATCCTTATTATATCAGTTTCAAACAGGTAAATATTCAAATCATGACAAGAAATCACATCAAAGTCTTAACAGTCAATACCATACTTGTCTACTTAATTCCAATCTCATCATTGTCCAAAACAGACTTAAACTATCCAACAGCTGGAAACATGCAAATACTTTTCTCTTTTTTTTTAAGAAATTAGAATGAAAACTACATGAAAAACTACAAAATGAATAAGTTATACTAAATGAATGCAACTAAATTACTGCAATGAATAAGTTATACTAAATGAATACAACTGGAACTGGCAGAATGCACCCCCAAACTTAACATATGCAATGTCCTCATTGTATATAAAAAACATAAGAAATTAGGCACTGAGGACTTCCCTGAAAGATTGAAACTTTACTCTTCATCAGCATCATCTACTTCTTCTGTATTAGCATCATCCTCAGGAGCTAAGTCAGTCGGGAGGGTACACGAACAAGGGTGGAGGTGGTGGGAACTGTAATGGAGCGCCAATCACTTGCAGGCTTAGACCCCTGTGTGAACCTCCCCCAAACTTGGTTTAGAGCAAATCTTGAAGCTTAAACTTTGCTTTGAATTGTTGCAGTTAGAATCCAAGTAGGAGATAAAGAAGTTGACTTTAGCTTGCTTTTTCTTGATTGTGGTTTGGAGAAGATGAATTAGATTTTGATTGGGAGAGTGCAAGAGTTGGTGTTATTGTGGTGCAAGGGCTTGAAAGGAGTTACTTTTGAATTAGGAGTGAAAGGAATTAGGTTTGAATTAGAATTGCCTTACTTAGGGCTTTATTTTTTTTCAAGTGCACAGGTAGAGCACCTAGGTGCTTGAAATTGTGAAGGTTGGAGCGCCTAGGCACTTGGGAACAGAATCGGATGGTGATGGTGAGCGCCTAGGCGCTTGAAAATAGCTTGGAGTGGGCGCTTGGGCGAGTCTGGGCATTCTGCAGTTAAGCGCCTAGGCGCTTAGAATAGGCTTATTTTGGGCGTCTAGGTGCTTGGGCCAGCCTTAGCCAAAATTTGTGCTCTTTTATCCTTCTAACCTGCAAGCCATGAACCCAATTCTCAGTTATCATTTGCAAGGAGATTACAATTGAACATACAACCCTAAACTAAGATAAAATATATAGCTAAATGAAATAAAATACTAAAATAAAATTAATGAACTAAAATTTAAGGAGATAAAATGTAAGTCTAGGTTGTCTCCCAGTGAGCGCTTAGTTTAACGTCCTCAGCCTGACTGCTTCAACTTTCTCTATCCAATTCCCCTTTGAAAATTGAGAAACCCTCCATCCATTAGTAATAACGTAACTTTCGAGAGTTTCCCATCAGTAAGGGTTATTGATTCAAATTCACCTAGCTTATTCTTTTTAGATAGATTCTCTTCTACAACCTTCAAATAACTAGGCATTTTTTGAGTTGTATCTATGAACGAATTTTTGCGTTGAAGCTTTTCCAGAACAACTGGTTCTTCATCTCTCTTCCCATTCTCTTCACACCATGTCACCAATTTTAAGCTAGCTTCCATGTCATATATAGCTTTATCGAAAAAATGACTACCAATTGGGCACGAGATTGCAAATCTAGTCGGATCCTTAAACTTTGGTGGAGAAGATATATGGGGAACTATCAAAATCGGTTCATCTATGTCGGAACTCAAGGCTAGATCTTTGGCGACTTTCTTTTCCTGCTCCCTACTTGTCTCCTCCCTTTCCACGTCCTTTTCTTTTGGCACATCCGGTTCCAGATTTAGCAAGGGCAATCAATCTGTCTCGGGAACCATGTTGCTTGACACTTCACCTTGAGGGCGATTGATAATGGCATTGAAAAGTTGTCCCACCTAGTTCTCAAGATTTTGAATCGACATCTCCTGACTATTCGTCTGCTCCTCAATCAAAACCATGAACTTAGAAATAAGTCCCTCCAAGTTTAAAATCCTTTCTTCTTCATGATTAGGAGCTTGAACTGGTAATTTAGGAGTGTATGATTGGCTTGGAGCAAAGGGTTGGGCTAGATTGTCATCGCTCCATGAAAACTTTAGCGGATTCCCCCAGTTATGATGATAATTACTGGAATATTAATAATTATTAGGGTAATCGTCGAAGTTGCAACTATATTGTACCGACTCGAAACTGATGGCGCATTGATGACTCGGATGATTTCCACCGCAATACTCACATATTACCGCTACACTTTGAATAAATTGTGCTGATGAAGCATTAATCTTCCTCGAATGTGTCCCAAATTGTCCTGACAATTCATAGAGTCCATAATTCTCTGCCTCTCTTGGCCGAGTCATTCTCGAATATGGCCAATGATAGTCATAGTTGTCTATGGTACCTGAAAAAGAATTAGACTAGAGAGAGAAATAAAATAAAATAAAATAAATATTTAAATTAAGATTAATTTGATTGAAATTAATAATGACAAAATATTAAACTAATTTTCCCGGCAACGGCGCCAAAAACTTGTTGCCTAATTTTTTAATAGCACTTTAACACGCAAGTATACACGTTCAATTGTAATATTCAGCAAGTAAGGATATCGTTCCCACGAGGAAATAAACTAATATTTATTAATTACTAATTTCAATGCAATTAATCTTATTTTAAACTACGAAATATCGTTTGTGATTTGAAAATTAAACGTAACAAAACTAATAATTAAAGTCACAATTTCACAAGAATAACTACAGATTTAACAGGTTAAGATTACACCTTCCATTGGTCTTTCATTGAAATCAATTTACTTCCCATTTAAATCAATTAATTAATATGAATCATTATCCAAGAATGCTTTATAGAATTCACACACTTTTTTCAAAACACGTGAACAAATCCTCCTAACTCCGATCCTTAAGACACAGAATTATAAGGAACACCCTATTTAATTAATTCACTATATTCCTATGTGAATCAAGTTAATTAGGGTTTTACGCACAAATTCTTTCTACAGATACAAAAGAAATATAGGTATATTCCTATCCTACAAGCTAATCATATTAACCCTATTCAGATTATATTAACAAATGTTATCATATCCAGATCTCAATCTATACTCCATCTTCCAATTTTTTATAGATTATCACAGTAATTGTTGGCCAAACAATTAATTAATAAGCAAAAGATATAATAAATAATTCAATAAAAACAAACTTTCATTCAATGGGAAGGTTCAATTTAAACTACATACCAAATTCCGTTGCAATCTTAATGAAAATTTAGTTCATAATAATATTAAAGAAAAACATCATCCAGATTAATATTCCAAACATCCTAGATAATTACAAAAGATAAAACTAGAGAAGAGAAGAAGAAACTCTGAATTTTCTCCAATACTCTCTCTTTGATCTTCAGCCCTTGCAATTCCCCTTCGTGTTTTTCTTCGTTGTCCTCTCTGCAAATCTCTTGAAAAATTAAGTGATACGTCTTTTCTAAAGTTTTCTCCTATTTGTATTGGTCTCCCCCCTCATTCAAATTCCTTTTTGGCTTCAAAAACCCACTCAACAGTAGAAAAATCTCTCTTTAACCGCACAAGAGCGCCTAGGCGCTCAACCCATGTCATTTCCAAGCGCCTAGGCGCTTGACCAGGACTGTGTAATTACAAAAATGCCACTCAGATCTAATTTTAATGAATTTTGACCTTTTTCTTCTCTCAAATGACCAATTTGTCCCTCCGGCTCCAACCTATAAGAAATAAACATAAAACACATAAAAAGATACTAAAAAATAATTAAAGATAGCAATAATTAAGTTTAATAATATTGAATTCATAGGTATAAAACCTACTCATCACATAGCCTCTGATTTGTAACCCTAATTAGGGTTAAGGTCTGTTATCAAGGTTTAGGATTACCAGATCTAGAATTAGGATTTCCTAATTAACACTATACTATAGTTCCTTAACTGTTAATTAGGTTTTATTACTAAGACACCTTATTTGATCAATAATTACCCTTAGCCAAATATTCTGAATACAATTATAATAATAATTATATTATTAACCAAAGTCATAATAGAATTTTGATCAGGTATTCATTATTACCTTGTTAACACTGCTTAGTCAATAAATTGACTATCCTATTGAATTCATATCCTGCAAAGCTCAAAATAATTATCAATCTTTAAATATTAAAAAAAATTATTCAAAAAATCATGTAAAATTCTGGGTCCTTACACCTTTGGCATATTTGAACAGATAAAACTCTTTGGTTATTTTAACTGATAGCCACGTTAAGTCTCTTATCAATTTTATTCTTATACATTATTCCTAAAGGCTGAGAGTTAGAAAAACAGAGAAGAGGAAAATTGAGATAGAGCTATGAGAAATTGAAGAAGGAATTATGAGGAATCAAGAAGATGGAGGATGAATAATTTATCTATTATAATCATCTAAGTCTAAAGGAGAATCAAAGGTAAATAATATCCAAAGTTTTAGTTTATATTCCTTATAGTTTTCTTTCTCTATAATATGGTTTGATGACTAATTTGTTAAGAAATTGATCACATGTGTTAATTAGTATGTATAATCTAATGTATAGCCTCTGTAAATGGTTTTAGAGTGATTAAACTCAGGAAAGTATGATTTAGCCAGGAGAGATTTAGTTTTGTTATTATACATATAATATAGCTTATTTTGGAGCCAAAATTAGTTGTTGAATTGTGTGTTAATCTGTAAATTGGAAATTATTTGTGTTAATAAATTCAAAAATGAAAATAATGCAAGTTGAATGAATTAATTTGGTTAAGAAACGAATTCGTAGTGAATGAATTCGCTAAACATGTTAAAACATAAAAATTTAGTATAAATGTGAGTTTTGGGTCAAGATTTGGGTTTGTTAATGTTTTTGTCAATTGTTGATTCTTTCGTATGTTGTAGTTCTATGAATTAAAACTTCATAGAATCGAAAACGGACTAATTTTGATGTGTATAGCTTGAGTTATGAAGATTAGTAGGAGAAACAGGGTCAAAAATAGCAAGAACAGTAAACTACTAATTCTGGTTCTACTAATAGGCACAGTTGCGCTGCGCGCTAAGTCTATTGGGGCGCAGTTGCTCTCTAGGGCGCAGCTGCACTGTTTCCAACGCTTATTTGGGTGCAGCTGCGCTCGTGGAGTGTTAGGTGTTACTGTTTTGACCTCCTTTGGTAAAATGACCATAACATTTTTATACGAACTCCGATTTAGGCGATTCAGGATGATTCGAAAATTTAACGAGTAGACCTACAACTTTCCTTCTTTACGTTTTTTGATTTGAGGTTGGGAACATGGGTCAAAATGGCCATATTTGGGACTAATGTGAATTCAGAGGCAATTAGAGGGCGTCGAGCATGCACGTGTGCAAGTGAAGTGCTTCTGACGATAAAAGATGTTGTTTTAAGTTATAAAACATGAATATTATGAAGTATAATGATTTTTAATATTAATAAATGATGTATTAGATAATTTATATAAGCATACTAAGCATACACAAGAGAGACGAATAGGGCGTGTGACGAATGAACGTCAAAACTTCGTGACAAGTGTTAATGAATGTAAAAAGTGTTTTAATTCCATTAAAATGAACATTATAAGATATGGAATGGGGTTAATATAAAACTAATAAGGAGTCCTCATAAAACTTAAACACTTGAATGAATTTTGAGTATGACTAAGAAGAAATATAATATTGATTAATAAGTTATATTAGATTGAAACTCAACATTGTAAGAGTTGAGAATGTGATATGGATGCTAAAAGTCTTATGTTATATTTTAGTGAGTTTTCATATTCGTGTTATATGGTTGATTAATATGGTTAAACCTTAAGCTAAAGGTTATAACTTAACTAAGATGAGAATTGAATCTATGAGGATAATGTGTATGTAGCTAATTGATGTGATAATCCTTATGGTATGTGTAGGATATTGGAGTACGTGAGTTGTAATTGTATAGCTTACGCAAGAGGCAAGTTCTCTAACCTTTGCTACTTTATTATTTAGTAAGGTTTACTTTTCGCTGTTATGTTATACTTATTCAAGTTCTCTATCTCTAATCTCTTATTGAGCAGTTAAGTTATTATTGTTACGCAAGTTTCCAAACATTACTTTTACGTTATGAAAGTTTTTTGAAGTTATTATTCAATTGAGCAAGTTCTCTAACTTTAATCTTTCATTATGCAAGTTTTTGTTCCTAACTTGTTATTGTTATGCATATTCTTTAACTCTGATTATTGTTGAATAAGTTTCTAAACTACGCTTTTCATTGAGCTAGTTAATTAATCTTTACTCCTTCATTTCAAGAGAGGTTGTTTTGTTTATTTAAAGTTTGTACTATTGTTGGAAAGCTTGATCTTGTTGAAAAATATTTGTTCAGCTAAAATTAACTGTTCAATATCTGATCACCAATGTCATTGCATTATCTTACATTGTTGTACCGAACTCTTACTTGACTAGTGATTCTTTATTGATTAAACTAATCCTTAGTTGATGAATGTTCTAAACTCTAAATTACCCTTAAAGTCAGTTCAAACCAAACTTCAGTTGGTTTTCTTATGAATCTATACAGTTTTAAGAGTGTATAGTCGATGACTAATACTTGTTTAGCTAATAAACCATTGATATCCTATCTCTTATTGATACATTGGCATAATTCGATTGTAACCAAATTCGTGAATAGTTATTGATCCCTACTTGATTTAACCAGTACTTGGTTGATGAGCATTCTAAAGATCTAGAATTCCTTTGAAGTTAATTCCAAACCAAGCTTCCTTTGGTACAGATCCTAATGATCTAGGCTGAGATGAACAACCCTATATCAGGGGATTATTTTAGAGCTATGCAATAGCGTTAAAATGTTTGCACAGTACATAGTACAAAGGGTTGATCACCTGGAGTACGAGACGATTGTCCATATAGTCATTTAGACTATTAAAGGTTAAAGCAGAAACGCTTGTTAACCTAGGACATAGATGATGATTATGGTCTTTTAGACCGTTAAAGGTTAAAGTAGAAATAATTGACAACCTACAACATAGTTCGTGGTCTTGTGACCCTCAGTGTATTCCTTTGATGTTGATATCTGTTGTTAACTTAAAAGTTCATTATTCCTTTGAACTCATAGCTTTTGAATTAGAGTTTATTATTCCGGTAAGAGTACTTTACCATTAACAGCTCAGTTAATTGTCATTCATAGAATGTTATTGTATATTATTCTTCTTATGGGCAATTGTTTGCTCACTCTTGTACAAAACAATGCAGATGAAGTTAAAAAGTTTGAAGAGCTTTCTACAAGCAAGGGCAAAGGTAAAGTGCTTGATTAGACGACATTTAATTTATCTTCTATTTATGAAGCTTATGCAATAGACTTGATTATGATTATGTTTTAATAATTTTCCGCTGATAATTGTAATAATAAAGGCACCTAGGATTTATTTTGAGATTGTGTAACCCTTTAATGGGAGTTTTATAGTTTAAGCTTGCAAGTTTATATCTTTTGTTATGGGTAGTTAGTTATGATTTAATTGGACAGTGAACACCAAATATGTGGAATTGAAGTACTCGGATTTGGGGGTGTCATAATCTGACTGGTACAGCGGAGATATTCTTGAGGAAATCTTTACTATTAGCTACACTCAAAATATACTTTTACTAGAAAGAAATATGCACAATATTATAGAAGAAGAATTCTCTGATTCTGGTGTGATTTTCATTTATTAACTAAGCATCCTAATTATAGGAGAATGGCAGGGCACTATTTAAGAAAATCACGAACGCACAGAAAAAAAATTCACAAGCGAAGTCACAGACTAATTCGACGAAAATTTGATTTTACTATTCATCATAGTGCAATAAAACATTCTAATAAAACAAAAACTTTATATAAAATATAATATATTCTAATTATAATCTAATAAAACAAATAACTTTATATATAATTTAAAAAGTATTATGTTTTATATAAAAAGTTTTCTGTTTTATTACTATTATAATAATAATAAAACAAAACTGAGACAACTTTCTACCGGTGATTTTAAAAAATGAGTAAGTGGGGGTCTACGTAATAAGTCAAACTTACAACAAATTCTTCATAACAAAACCCCTCTATTTATATCAAAAATTGAATAAAAATTTATCACAAATCACTTATCTTCAATAAACACATTTTAATCTTTCAACAATTATTCACCATTACTATTATAACTCACAATATTGACAACCAAATCATTCCTGGGAAAGAGGGGGCTTTTCGATAAGGATTTTTCCTTATTGGCGCGCAATTAAATAACCTAACCCCTTTCTTCGACAGAACTTTCTAGACATTGTTAATAATGCAAATAATAATATGAATAAATGTGTCGTCTCAATTATTGATTTAATAATATAAAATATTGTGTAGATGACACTGTGACAATAATTGAATCAATAATATGATGCAGCAACTACTATGGCAATTATTAAATGAACTGAGTGTCTTCTTATGTAAGCATTAATAATCAGTGATACTGAACAATACCGTGTGTTACTGTGCAACCACTCGTATTACTGCTCTTTTATCACCGGGTATTTCAATAGTTTAACGGTAAAAGTCTTGCCGTTATTTTTATAAAAAGGTTATTTCTGTCGCTTTATATATCCGACAGTCATTCCGTTGCGGGGTCCACCAATGATTGTGTCGTCGTACAAATAGTCCCCGACAAAAAGAATATTCTCCGACTAAACGAATATTTTTTGACAACTTTCTTACTTGCAAAATTTGCACATATCACCCATAACTATATCATTATATCAAATCACACCTTATTATTCAAAATAATATTTAGAAAAAATTAAATGTTTATTCATAAAATGTTGGGTCTTACATGGGGGATGGATGTGATTGCGCCAATCGAGCCCAAAGCCAGCAATTGTCGTTGGTTTATCTTCACTGTGATCGATTACTTCACCAAATTGGTAGAAGCGGCCTCTTTTCCAAAGTCACCAAAGAGGTAATCATTGGTTTCATCAAAAATAATATCATCTGTCGATATAGACAACTGGAGGTGATCGTATCGGACAATGTCAAGAATCTAAATTACCAGATAATGGAGGAGTTATGCAGCAAATTCCACATCAAATATCTTAACTTCATCATTTAGTCCAAAGATGAATGGTGTTGTTGAAGTAGCCAGTAAGAACATCAAAAAGATCATGCAAAAGATTTATGCCAATCACAAGGGATGGCCTGACTTATTGGCTATGACTTTGCTAGCTTACATAATGTCAATGCTCCCTTCTACTAGGGCTACCTCCTACTCATTGGTCTATGGCATGCAAGTAGTACTCCACATAGAAATAGAAATGGAGTCATTAAGAGTGTTGATAGATGCTCAAATGAAGGAAGACTAGTGGTTGCAAAACCGGTACAACCAATTATCTCTAATAGATGAGAGAAGGGCCACAACTATTTTTTATAGTCAATTATATCAGCAGAGGATTGCTCTGTCATACAACAAGAAAGTCTGGCTTCGGCAATTTAAAGAAAATGACTTGGTATTAAAGAAAGTCCTTGTTAATCAAGATTAATCTAAAGGAAAGTTTGCCCCGAACTGGGAAGGACCTTTCATTGTCAAGGAAGTGCTGGCGGGAGGAGCCCTCAGACTACAAGAAATGGATGGGGAAGAATTCCCTCATCTTATCAATTTAGACACCGTGAAAAGGTATTATGTCTGAAATCACCTGCAAGCCAACATCCTGGTTTTGAAAAAAAAATATCAATCGAGTCAATTCAGGTTTTCACTACAACCTGGAACTACGAAAGACTTGATCTCCCCTCATCAATGGGAGTACATAGGCAACCAACTATGGTGCGGCCAAACCAACACTTCTCAAACCGTCTAACTTATCAAGCCTGATTTACGTAAGACCTGATCTCTCATCCATGGGAGTATGTAGGCAACCATCTATGGTGTGATCGAACAATCAAAAAGAAAGCCAAACACTTTGCCTAAACCTTAACAAAATCCAAAGACTAGTCCCAAGACACTAAAAAGCTGGTACATCAGAAAATCCTAAAGATCAACGATGGCAAATCATAAAGAAAATGGCAACTATCAAGCAAGTGACAATATATATCTAAAAGAAAAGTGAATCAAAATATATTTTATTTCCATATAATACTGTTTGATATATACAATGTATCATGTGCATGACAAAAATGGCTAACCTAGTCTATGCAGGAAAATGAAAGTTAGTCTATAAACCCACAGATAAACGGGATAACAAGTCCAACATGGCATCCCTCTCCGAAGATGGAGGTGAATCTATAAGCTCATGCCCTAAGGTCTCCAAGCGAGCCAGAAGATCCACAACGATCTACATAGTGCTACCATGATCCTCTATAAAAGCATTCATATCTGCAACATTGCTAGCCATGTGGGATCTAAGTGCAGTATTATCAGTAGTGTAAGCATCTCGGGTAGCTTGAGCCTCATCCCACTCGACAAAAGCAGCATCCCGAGTAGCTCGAGACTCATACCGCTCAACAAAAGCGGTCAACTAGCTCGAGCGTCACCCCTCTCGGTAAAAGTAGCATCTCGACCAGAAAAAGTTGTTAACATCAGTGCCCTAGCCTGATCCCTCTCAACTGTCATCAGATGTAACCTCTGCTCCAAATACTTAACAGATGGTGGAGCCGTAGTAGTGGGAATGCTTAGGTAATCATCTACTAGAGCTGCTATTAAACCAGCAAATAGCTCATCCTCGGTAGAAGAATTAGGGTCCTCCATAGGCTCCTCCTCATCAAAATCAATACTCGGCTCTGAGTGAACAACCATAGCCGATGCAATATCTACCTCAAGCCATGCAGAATAGTCAAAAAATCATACCTCTCTTGACGAGTCCAACAATCATAAATATTGGTCAAGTCATCTGCTGACAAAAGTAGAGCTGACAGTCACTGACCCAATGTCTCGTCAAATGGGTGAATATCCTGAAACTAATCAAACTGTCCCATGACAGCTAGTGGATGATACGTGGTCACCCCTCTCAAACCAGCTAGGGGTAGATAGATCATGCCAACTGCATGAGTAATAAAGCTATCAGGAGAATTGAGTCTTGAACAAGGCGAGATAGCAAATGGATCCTCGATTCCTGTAAGAAAAGCCAACCAGGATGCTGCATCTGTACACTCAGTCGGTTTAAAGGAATAAGACATAGTTATCTCATGAGTAAAGTAGTACCCATGACGTCTAAAGGTGCTAATCGGTCTCAAATGTGTCATAAACCACACATACAACAAGACGACACTGCCTCTAAAAAACTCCACAGGATGGGAATGGCAAAATGTGGCCGACCTCAAGGCTCCGCCAATATCATGGGCAAGATAATGTAACCCTCCCTGAGAGCACGAACTACTATAATCAAGCCAATGTCCATATGGTCCATATGTAACAGCATGTACAAATAGGCCACAATGCGCATCAATAGAATATCTACGCGGGCAACCTGGCACTCACCTTCAATCTCGTCAAATAGGTGAATATCCTGAAACTAATCAAACTGTCCCATGACAGCTAGTGGATGATACGTGGTCACCCCTCTTAAACCAGCTAGGGGTAGATAGTTTATGCCAACTGCAAGAGTAATAAAGCTATTAGGAGAATTGAGTCTTGAACAAGGAGAGATAGCAAATGGATCCTCGATCCCTGTAAGAAAAGCCAACCAGGATGTTGCATCTGTATACTCAGCCGGTTGAAAGGAATAATACATAGTTATCTCATGAGTAAAGTAGTACCCATGACGTCTAAAAGTGATAATTGGTCTCAAATGTGTCATAAACCACACATACAACAAGACGACTCTGCCTCTAAAAAACCCCACAGGATGGGTATGGCAAAATGTGGCCGACCTCAAGGCCTCCGTCAATATCATAGGCAAGATAGTGTAACCCTCCCTAAGAGCACGTACTACTGTAATCAAGTTAATGTCCATATGGTCTATATATAACAACATGTACAAATAGGCCACAACGCACATCAATAGAATATCTACGCGGGTAACCTGGCACTCACCTTCAGTCTCGTCAAATGGGTGAATATCCTAAAACTGATCAAACTGTCCCAAGACAGCTAGTGGATGATATGTGGTCACCCCTCTCAAACCAGCTAGGGGTAGATAGTTCATGCCAACTGCATGAGAATAAAGCTATCAGGAGAATTGAGTCTTGAACAAGGCGAGATAGCAAATGGATCCTCGATCCCTGTAAGAAAAGCCAACCAGGATGCTGCATCTATACACTCAGTCGGTTGAAAGGAATAAGACATAGTTATCTCATGTGTAAAGTAGTACCCATGATGTCTAAAGGTGCTAATCGGTCTCAAATGTGTCATAAACCACATATACAACAAGACGACACTGCCTCTAAAAAACCCCACAGGATGGGTATGGCAAAATGTGGTCGACCTCAAGGCCTCTGCCAATATCATGGGCAAGATAGTGTAACTCTCCCTGAGAGCACGAACTACTGTAATTAAGCCAATGTCCATATGGTCCATATATAACAGCATGTACAAATAGGCCACAACGCACATCAATAGAATATATACGCGGGCAACCTGGCACTCACCTTCAATCTCGTCAAATGGGTGAATATCCTGAAACTAATCAAACTATCCCATGACAGCTAGTGGATGATACGTGGTCACCCCTCTCAAACCAGCTAGGGGTAGATAGTTCATGCCAACTGCATGAGTAATAAAGCTATCAGGAGAGTTGAGTCTTGAACAAGCCAAGATAGCAAATGGATCCTCGATCCCTGTAAGAAAAGCCAACCAGGATGCTGCATCTGTACACTCAGCTGGTTGAAAGGAATAAGACATAGTTATCTCATGAGTAAAGTAGTATCCATGATGTCTAAAGGTGCTAATCGGTTTCAAATGTGTCATAAACAACACATACAACAAGACGACACTGCCTCTAAAAAACCCCACAGGATGGGTATGGCAAAATGTGGTCGACCTCAAGGCCTCCGCCAATATCATGGGCAAGATAGTGTAACCCTCCATGAGAGCACGAACTACTGTAATCAAGCCAATGTCCATATGGTCCATATATAACAGCATGTACAAATAGGCCACAACGCACATCAATAGAATATATACGCGGGCAACCTGGCACTCACCTTTAATAACAGTTAAATCCATTAATATAGTAGATAGTTGTCTAGTGACCCAAATCGGCCAATCAATAAATCCAAGGACACCACATGCCTTGAGATAATCTCGTCCATAATAACTCTGCGTCGTAAGCTTATCAGGGTCATAAACTATCGGCTCATATCACCGATAGCCATCCTAGCGCAAGGCCGGTCCAAGGGCAAATCAGTGAGACGCTCATACTCCTACAATGTATGAGTCAACTCATGGATATCAAATCTAAAAATATGTCTCTCTGGTATCCAACAAGATATGCCCTCTACAAAGCCCAATGGTACCTAAAACGACAAGAGGATCATAGAATGTCTCAATAGCTGATCAAGTATTACCCGATCTAGGGGAAATAAACTGCTATACCAGGATCTCAGAGAAGAGGCTATCAGTATGTGTGGGGTATGCTCAATCTGGCTAACGATAGATGAAGACATCTGTAGAACTGTATCATAAGACCATCCAAGGGTCAACGCTAAACTCACCTATATGAATGCATATCCATGAAATAATGCATGCATCATGATAAATGACAATATGATGTAGGGAATATAAAACATTATACATACATTCCTAAATACATCATCATCTAATACATTATCTCTGTATACAACTGAAAATAAAAAGTACAGGGAAATTGGACACAACCGCCCGATATCTAACAGAGGCCTATCAAAAGATATAACAAGAAATGGGGCACATCCACCTAATATCCAGCAAATGCCTATCAAAAGAGATAATGAGAAATCTATTAGAAGAAGTCAATGATGTCCACATCATCCAATCGAACCATCTGATGTAACTCTTCTTGAGTCACTAAATCTCTGCCAGAAGGGATGTCAGGTCGATAGAAAGAGAGGGATCTATTCCAATAAAGCTATTAGAATATGGGTCACCAGAAGGGTAGGCACTAGAGCTAGACGGATCAAAAGAATCTGCCTCTGACGGATCTTTACCCAAAAGCCGAAAGAAAAATTATGCCAGGTCCAACCTCTAGGTCATGCTGTTAATTTATGCTAAATGAGTAGGCTCTCGAATGCAGGCAATCTAGTCTATCATCATAACAAACGCATAAACCATATCCCCCATAAACTGTGTGGCGCGGGTCTGAGCTACAATGGTGTGAGGGAACCACCAGCGGTAAAAAGCCTCCTGAGTAAAAGGTCCCTCTAATAAAGTGAAGCCATCTAAACCCATCAGGGGAATCTCGGTGATATGCTGATAAAAAAGGCCAATGTCGCCAAGCAGGAGAAAAGAATGGAATGTGAATCTCCCCTGTGGTGCTCCTTATAGCACGATCACATAAACAGAGCTCCCAACCTACATCGGTCAAGAGAGAAATCCGATGAGTGGATAATACATACTCGACCCCGGTCGGAAAGCCACCCTCAAAGCCTACTGTCAAATGGTCCTCGGAGTAGGGAACCCATGTGATGACATCAATTGTTAACAACTTTAACTGCAAATGAGAATAGGTAAACCCCTCTGCTATAAGAACCTCTGGGAGAGTTGAGTGATGCCATCGCCGTCCCCGCAGACAGATCTCCAAACCTAATATAGTAGCAGGACGAAGATAGGGAAGCCTCTCATAGGCCCAAAACTGAAAGTCCAAAGATCAAATATCCTCAGTCATGAAAATTGATAACCCGAGCGAGGGAAAACGAGAGATACAGAAAATACTATGATGCCCCCAAAATAGGTATACACAATCCATTCTGAGTCGCCAGATACACGGTATAGAATTCAAATACAAACTTTATTTATACAACTGTCATGCAAAATACGACAACACATATACTGTGAGTTTTAATACAAATATTGTTATGTATATAATACGAAAATATTCATACTCAAATTGTTACAATACCTTATAAAATATAGTAGCAAATATTTCAAGTCTCCAAAGGAGCACGAGAAGATTTCTGTTCTTCTCATTCTAATGGAGTGCATTTTGACGCTTTTAAAGTTGGGTTCTCATCACCCTTTTATTATTCACCAAAATCAATTATTAAGTGACGTATAATATATGACACACCCATCTTAGGTCCTCAATACAATTATATATTGCATGTCATGCAGTTTTATAATATATTGAGAAACTTCCACAGTCTCAGACCATCACACTATCCCCCTGTTATCCCCGTTCGACCCAGCTACACTCTTAATACCTAAAAGGAATTGTGAAGTAAAAGGGTGAGCACAAATAGCCAGTAAAGAATATTATGACTAAGATAATTAATTTATCAATAACCTTCATCAGTACTAAATCATATATTTAGAACATATGGTAGATAATAAAAGTTTTCAACTATATTTGCAGCGAAATCAATAATCCATTAGAAGAGTCAAGTAGAACATAATGTCTACTATCTCCTCCAAATTAAAAGTCCATCGTTAATAGTTCATTACTGTAATACCCATCAACAGTTCTTTATTGTACGCAAGACAAAGAGAAACTTAATCACCTGTCTTCACCTGAACCACCAAAGATTATAGTTAAATTCACAATTCATGTTTATAATCATGTAAATCAATAGTTTCTCCTTGCCACAAAGGCTTAATAGAATGTTCACTAAATATCCTTACCCCAAAGGCTAAAGACGTTCAAATGTAATAACAATGATCATACTAATCAAACGTATATCTTTACACCACGGGCCAAAGATATTCAACTATAAAACCAATGGCCATGATCATACCAATCAATTGTCTGTCAGTACAATATGGCCGAAGAAATTCAACTGTAAAACCAATGGTCATGATCATGCCAAACACATCATCAAATTATCCATGCACTACGGGCCAAGGATATTCGTTAGTATCACCAGTGGTCATGATCATGTCATACACCTGTCCATCAATGCACTACGGGCCAATAAGGACTTTTACCATATCATTTGTAACATTACAGGTTATGATTATACTAATATATAATTCCTGGTCATAATCATACCAATCAATAGTCCATCTATGCACTACGGGCCAAAGATGACTTTCATCACAATATAAGTATGAGGATGATGACAATGATATAAGAATTCAATTAAGTGAGAGCAAGGATAAATTTTAAATATTTATAATTCAATTTATCTAGAGTTCAAGAATGTCCAAATTGTCAACATGATACTACTTTGTGGTGTAAAATTCAAGAATAATATTCATATATCTAAAATAATTTGAACAGAAAAAAAATTAATTTTTATCGTGAATAGTACCCTATGAATAGTATTTTGTGAATAGTACCCTATGAATAGTACTTCGTGAATAGTGTCGTACGTATGAATAGTATCGTACGTATAAATAGTGTCATACGTATGAATAGTGTCGTACGTATAAATAGTGCCATATATATGAATAGTACCCATGAATAGTACTCCAGCATAAAAAGATTAAAATTTAACAAGAATGTCCAGAACAATATTTCAGCGAAATGATACTAGATGAAGCGCAAATTTCAAGGATATTCTGCTAATTTAAAAGAGTATAGAAGCCGTACTTATCAAAATAAGTGTAGAGTTAGGAATATTAAACGAAATAATATTACTTACATACTACAAAGTATGGAAGAAAATATTATTTCTTACGAATATTGAACAAAAATAATATTTCTTACAACTGTTGAACGAAAATAATATTCCTTACGAAATTTGAACGAAAATAATATTACTTACAAATATTGAAAGAAAATAATATTCCTTACGAATATTGAACACTTCATTGATTCATCATCTACACCCTAACCAAACAATATGCACATACCCTAGCTATGGTGGTTTTCAAATCGTCCAGTCACAACTAAGTTAACGTTCATCACTTTCTACGATTTTAACTTACGGAACCACTTACGATTTCTATTCGATCATAACTTATCAATGTTTTCATTATTAATAGTTAACCTTATTCCTCCTTACTAAACATGCTCTACCAATCTACGATTCTCTTCAAGAAAGAAATCGAAAAAGATGAAGATTAATGTTTACGAATTATTACCTTTGTCATTCATCGCGTTTTTGGTAAATGTCTTATGTTTTGCTTGGAAGTAGCTTAATTAGGTGTTTCTAGCTCTTTCTCTCTCTCAATATAGGTTGGACAAAGTTTACAAAACACTAAATGACCAACCCTAGCTTTGTATTTATAGGAAATCAAATGGAGGGCAAAATGGTCCAAGTCCACCTCCTTACTATTTCCCACCTCCTCAATAACTTAGCCACCAAGTAAACACTTTACTTGGTGGCCAAGTGGCCGGCCCACACCTCCTTGAATCTCCCCATGGGTTGTCCCATGGGTTTTACCTATCCCGTGACCCGCCGGTTCGATCCGCGATTTAACTTCTTGGATTGGGCTTGACATAACTTAACATTGGGCCTTAACTTGGGCTTGATTCCATACTTCATTGGGCTTGCTATTAATCAAAATCCCATTAGATTATACAAAGTCCTTAATTCAAAATCTTATAAGAACTCATCGTATTCTACGCGTATAACTCACGTATTCTTTTCGTTTAGTATTCATACGATATCCGTATTATACGTCGTACCTCTATTCATACTATACTTGTATATCATACGTTTAATAACCGAAATGAGTATATACGCATTTCATTTCCCTTTCGAAAATCATTTTCACCAACCCTTAGGTTTTGAGTCCGCAAGCGAAAACTTCATTTGCCATAACTGAAATATTATTGGATATTCCATTATATCTTCATATTCTATCATTACACGTTTCTCAGAATTTCAAACCTAATCTCCGAGCAAAATCGAATGAATAGTGTTTTTACGGGAAAATTCTCGAAAAACATTCATTTTCGTCTTGATAATTCAAGATAATTAATCCTAGCACATAGCCAGAATACTAACCACATCCACCCATTCTAGGTCATAGAACAACCTTCAAATAGCTTACTCACATAATAAATCAATTAAATTCATTTAATTCACATAATCAAATAAAATTTTAATTCCTTCAAAATTCGAAATTCTCGGGCGTTACAGTTATAATATTAATGATGAATAATTGTTGAAGTATTAAGAATGTGTTTATTGAAGATAAGTGAATTACAAAAGTTAGAGGGGAATAATGTAAACTTGGAAAACTTTAGGGGTACTAAAGTTTAATAAGTTAAATTAATCTGGACCATTGGTGGTGGTTTTAATAATAAATCAATCTAGACCGTCGATGGTGGTTTTAATAGTAAATCAATCTGGACCGTCGATGGTGGTTTTGATAGTAAATCAATCTGGACCGTCGGTGGTGGTTTTAATAGTAAATCAATCTGGACCGTCGGTGGTGGTTTTAAAAATAAATTAATATGGACCGTCGGTTGTGGTTTTAATAGTAATCAATCTAGACCGTCTATTCTAATAGTAAATCAATCTAGACCGTCGATGGTTATTTTAATAGTAAATCAGTCTGGACCGTCGATGGTGGTTTTGATAGTAAATCTATCTGGACCGTCGGTGGTAGTTTTAATAGTAAATTAATCTGGACCGTCGATGGTAGTTTTAAAAGTAAATCAATCTGGACCGTCGGTGGTCGTTTTAAAAGTAAATCAATATGGACCGTCGGTTGTGATTTTAATAGTAATAAATCTGGACCGTCCGTTCTAATAGTAAATTAATCTGGATCGTTCGTGAATTAGTTACTATTTAGTCATTTCTCCTATAAATAGAAGCTTAATTCTTTTTTCATTCTCACCAATTCACTGAGACTCACAAGAGAAACAATAGACAGAGAAACTATAGAGAACAAGAAGAAGAGTATTTTGCTACTTCACTATTGCAGTATCCAGTCTTCTACTAAGGTAAGGGATATTATTTGTTGTATTCATACGGGATATTATTTGTTGTATTCGTAAGGGATATTATTTGTTGTGAAAGGGATGTTATTTCTTTTTTATTCGTATGGGGTATTATTTCTTTTGTATTCATAAAGAATACTATTTTTCGTATTCAACCTTTAATATGTCGGAATAACCTGTTTACGCGGATTACATACCGTATAACAGGCGAAAATCCATTTACAGTTTTGTTTGTTATTTCTTTTCATATTATTAAATCTAAACTTACTATGGTAAGTATTACTGCTATAATCCCTGAAATTAGTGGGATATCCTTGAAGTTTTGTGCTTTATCTAGTATCGTTTCATTGGAATATTGATCTGAATATTCTTATTAAATATCAATATTTTCACCCGGGGTACTATTCATGGGTTACTATTTACCCGATTACTATTCACTAAAATATTATTCACTCGGGTATTCGAGACACTTTTCATGCCGGAGTATTATTCACGAGTTACTATTCACGGGTTACTATTTACCCAATTACTATTCACTCAAATATTATTCACTCGGGTATTCAGAGCACTTTTCATGCCGAGATACTATTCACGGGGTACTATTCACCGAAAAATTTACTTCTTTTCTGTCCAAATTATTTTTGATACATAGATATTATTCTTGAATTTTACTCCACAAAGCAGTATAATGTTCACAATTTGAACTTTATTGAATTCTGGATAAATTAAATTATAAATCTTTAAAATTTATCATGTGCTTTATTTTAATTGAATTCGTATATCATTGTCATCATCCTCATGCTTATATTGTGATGAAAGTTATCTTTGGCTTACGTGCATAGATAGACTGTTGATTGGTATGATTATGACTAGGGATCATTCGGTATAATCATGACACGTAATGTTATAAATGATGTGGTAAAAATCCACATTGGCCTGTAGTGCATTGATGGACAGTTGTTGGTATGATTATGACCAGGGATTATTCGGTATAATCATGACCATTGATGATTACATGAATATCCTTAGCCCGTAGTACAGGGATTCGATGATGTTGTTTATTTATTAAGCTGAGTCTCAATGATAAAGTTGATGAAAACCTTTTTAAATCATAGAAGATAGTAGATATCATGCTCTACTTGACTCTTCTAATGGATTGCTTGTTTCGCTACAGTTAAACTTGTTGTCAATTATATTCTATTAGTTTAACATTGTTAAAGGCTAACGATAACTTATTCTGCATTATCTTAGTCATAATATTTCTTACTGGGCTAGTTGAGCTCACATTTTTGCTTTCATTATTCTCTTCAGGAAATGAGAACATAGCCGGGACTAGTTGGGGAACGAAGTGATGGTCCGAGATGGCTGTTTTAGTAATCCTCACTAGCTAGTATGATAATAATTGTAATGAGGATTGAATTTGAGTTTGGATATTATCTATGACACAATATTCGTGTAAAAACTCTCAGCTCTTGTTGTATAATTAAGTTTGTATTTGTATTCAGTACCATATATTTGGCGACCCAAGATGGGTGATGTATACCTATTTTGAGGGCGTCACACTCGGACCATCACACTATCCCCCTATTATCCCCGCTCGACCCAGCTACACTCTTAATACCTAAAAGGAATTGTGAAGCAAAAAGGTAAGCACAAATAGCCCAGTAAAGAATATTATGACTAAGATAATTAATTTATCAATAACCTTCATCAGTACTAAATCATATTTTTAGAACATATGGTAGATAATAAAAGTTTTCAGCTATATTTGTAGCGGAATCAACAATCCATTAGAAGAGTCAAGTAGACCATGATGTCTACTATCCCCTCCAAATTAAAAGTCCATCGTTAATAGTTCATTACTGTAATACCCATCAACAGTTCTTTGTTGTACCCAAGATAAAGAGAAATTTAATCATCTATCTTCACATGAACCACCAAAGATTATAGTTAAATTCATAATTCATCTTTATAATCATGTAAATCAACAATTTCTCCTTGCGACAAAGGCTTAATAGAATGTTCACTAAATATCCTTACCCCAAAGGTTAAAGACGTTCAAATGTAATAACAATGATCATACAAATCAGTTGTCTATCTTTGCACCACGGGCCAAAGATATTCAACTATAAAACCAATGATCATGATCATACCAATCAATTGTCTGTCAGTGCACTATGGCGAAAGACATTCAACTGTAAGACCAATGGTCATGATCCTGCCAAACACATCATCAAATTATCCATGCACTATGGGCCAAGGATATTCGTTAGTATCACTAATGGTCATGATCATGTCATACACATGTCCATCAATGCACTACAGGCCAATGAGGACTTTTACCACATCATTTGTAACATTACAGGTCATGATTATACCGATACATAATTCCTGGTCATAATCATACCAATCAGAAGTCCATTTATGCACAACGGACCAAAGATGACTTTCATCACAATATAAGTACGAGGATGATGACAATTATATAAGAATTCAATTATGTGAGAGCGATGATAAATTTTAAAGATTTATAATTCAATTTATCCAGAGTTCAAGAATGTCCAAATTGTCAACATGATACTACATTGTGGAGTAAAATTCAAAAATAATATTCATGTATCAAAAATAATTTGGACAAAAAAGAAATCAATTTTTATCGTGAATAGTACCCCAGGTGAATAGTACCCGATTGAATAGTACCATGTGAATAATATTTTATGAATAGTACCCTGTGAATAGTACTACATGAATAGTATTGTACGTACGAATAGTGTCGTACGTATGAATAGTGTTATACGTATGAATAGTACCCATTAATAGTACTCCGACATAAAAATTTTAAAATTTAACAAGAATGTCCAGAATAATATTTTAGTGAAACGATACTTGATGAAGCGCAAATTTCAAGGATATTCTACTAATTTCAAAGAATATAGAAGTCATACTTATCAAAATAAGTGTAGAATTAGGAATATGAAACGAAATAATATTACTTACATACTATAGAGTATGGAAGAAAATATTATTTCTTACGAATATTGAACAAAAATAATATTCCTTACAACTGTTGAACGAAAATAATATTCCTTACGAATTTTGAACGAAGATAATATTCCTTACGAATATTAAACGAAAATAATATTCCTTACGAATATTGAACGAAAATAAAATTCCTTACGAATACGAAAAATAATATCGTAAGCGAATGTGAAATAAATAATACTCCTTACCTTAAAAAGAGAGTACTTCTGACTGGTATAACGGAGATATTCTTGAAGAAAAACTTGCACTATTTGCTACATTCAAAGTTTCCTTAACTCAAAAGAAATATGCTCAATATTATAGAAGAAGAATAGTACTTTGTGAATAGTGTCGTACGTATGAATTGTACCGTACTTATGAATAGTGTCGTGTGTATGAATAGTACCCATGAATAGTACTCTGGCATGAAAAGATTAAAATTTAACAAGAATGTCCAGAAAAATATTTCAGTGAAACGATACTAGATGAAGCGTAAATTTCAAGAATATTCTACTAATTTTAAGAAGTATAGAAGCCGTACTTATCAAAATAAGTGTAGAATTAGGAATATGAAACGAAATAATATTACTTGCATACTATAGAGTATGGAAGAAAATATTATTTCTTACGAATATTGAACAAAAATAATATTCTTCACAATTGTTGAATTAAAATAATATTCCTTACGAAATTTGAACGAAAATAATATTAGTTGCGAATATTGAAAGAAAATAATATTCCTTACGAATATTGAATGAAAATAAAATTTTTTACGAATACGAAAAATAATATCGTAAGCGAATATGAAATAAATAATACCCCTTACCGTAAAAAGAGAGTACTTCTGACTGGTATAGCGGATATATTCTTGAAAAAAAACTTGCATTATTTGCTACACTCAAAGTTTTCTTAACTCAAAAGAAATACGCTCAATATTATAGAAGAAGAATTCTCTGATTCTAGTGTGATTTTCATTTCTAAACTGAGCATTCTATTTATAGGAGAATGGCAGGATACTATTTAGGAAAAAAATAACGGACTACACAATGAATTTCAGATGATTTCACGGGCTAAGAATTCTGATTTCACATGATTTTTACTATACAGCACTATGCTGCACTATGCATTACTATGCAAACAAATAAAACATAATATATTCTATTTTATATAAAAAACTAAACTTAATATATATATATATATATATATATATATATATATATATATATATATATATATAAGTAATAAAACAAAATTGAGAGAACTTTCTATCGATGATTTTGAGAAATGAGTAAGTGGGGGTCCATGTAATAAGCCAAACTTATAACAAATACTTAAAAAAACCCTTCTATATATCTCAATTAACATGGCTTCACTAAGCACATTTTTAATAACATTTATTCATCATTAATATTATAATTCATAATATTAACAACTAGGTCATTCTCAGGAAAGAGGGGGCTTTCCGATAAGGACTTCTCCTTATTGGCGCGCAATTAGGTGACCAAGCCCCTTTCCCGACAGAACTTTCTAGACATTGTCAATAATGCAACTAATAATATGAATAACTTTGTCGTCTCAATTATTGATTTAATAATATAAAATATTATGATAATAATTGAATAAAACTAAGTGACTTCTCACGTAAGCATCAATAATCAAAGATACTGTATAATAACATATGCTACTATGCAACCATGCGTATTACTGTATTTTTATCGTCGGGTATTTTAACAGTTTAACGGTAAAAGTCTTGCCATTATTTTTATAAAAATATTATTTATGCCGCTTTCTAAATCTGACAGTTATTCCGTTGTGGGGTCCACCAATGATTGTGTCGTCGTACAGATATTCCCCGACCAAACGAATATTTTATGATAACTTGCTTACTTTGTAAAATTTTCACATATCACCCTTAACTTTAACATTTTATCAATTTAACCATTTACTAAAAATAATAATAATTATAAGAAAACGGAATACTTTCATTTCATAAAATTCGGGATCTTACAAATACTCACCAACAAAAATGGGTAAAAGCCTAGCAGAGCCTCCGTCACGCCCTCTGAGCATAGGCGCATCCCTCTAAGGAAGTAGGAAAAGGTGTATGAGCCCTAGTCAAAGTCTCTAATACAGTCTATATCACGAGTAGCGCTGACTAAAGCAAAAGAAACTGTCGAGGAGTTGTCCGCTAAGAAACAACCCCTGATGATGATTAGAAACAATCACCGAAGAATGCGATCTCTAACCCTCGGATGATAATTCAAAGGCTCAGTCAAAGCCTCACTCATGGCATCCACACTCAAGGGCCCAGAACGGATGGCCTGACCCTTGAGGAATATGGCAGGAACTCCTAAAAGGGATCGAACAGCAGTCAGGGAAATGTCTACCACCAAAGGCACTGGCTCCCCTATAAACTCCAACTCAATGATGAACCTACAATTCATCGGTGTCATCATCACCTCGTAATCTAGCAAATGGAGAGTGGATCTGGTGGAACTAGAGCTCAAACAAAGTCCTCAAATAACCCCAGGGGCAGCGACTTGAAGGAATAGAAAAGAAAGCCTGAAAGCCCCATGAATGGACGATCCCCATGGAGACATACTCGGTTGAATGTTCTTTCTATCTAATAGTTTCAGTAATTGAACCATTAACTCCTTCATTTCTACTGGCGCCATTCTATATGGGGCCTTTGAAACTGGTGTCGTACCCCGCAGCAAATCAATCATAAATTCTACATCCCTATCTGGCAAAATACCGGGTAACTCCTCCGGAAACACATTCGCGAACTCTTGAACTACCGCTATCTGTTCCAATTATGCTCCCATTCTTTAGGTATCCATAACATGGCACAAGTAACCCTTACACCCTTTCTTCAACATATTCCTAGCTTATGTCATGGTTAGACAACAAGAACGTCCCGGTGATTTATTACCATAAAACACCACCTCAGGTTTCTTAGAAAGCCTTAGGTTTACACTCTTTCTATGACAGTCTATTATCGCTCTATAGTTAATTAACCAATCCATACCTAGAATTACATCGAATTCTCTTAACCTTATCGGTAAAAGATCTACCGATAAGCTGTTACCCCTAATATCTACGAAACAATTCCTATGAATGATTTCAATGGGAATTATCTCCTCATTTGCTACCTTAATGTCTAAAGGTATTTCTAACTTTTTAGGATTTAATCCCAGTTGCTTAGCAAATTCACATGCTATAAAAGAACAAGTAGCACCCGAGTCAAATAACACATAAGCATTTATTTCGTTGACCGGAATGATACCTGCTACTACATCCGTTGATGCAATTGCATCTTGGACAGTCATATTAAACGTTCAGGCTGAGGGTCTACCCAATGATGGTGCTGGTCCAGTAATGACTAAAGTACCACTACCAGAACCCTTACTACCCTCCGCCCCCTTCTTCAGTCAATTTCTTGCCATGTGGTCCATCAACCCACAGATAAAACAGCCATAATTTTTCTTAGGATTAGGATAGTTGGGAGATATGTGACCCTCCTGCCTGCAATTATAACAACCCATTTTCCCTTTTAAATAGACTCCCAGATGAGTCTTGCTGCATGTCTTGGATGCCTCCATCCTACGTTTAGGATCCCCTTATTTTACCCCAGTATTCTCAAGGTTAAAATTCTTTCATTTAGGCATATTGCCACTACCACTGGCAACCTCTGCCTCATTTCCTCCCTCTCCTTTACCTTTATTCTTTCGTTCTGTGTGGTATTGGGTAAACGCCTCACTACCACCCTCTGCTATTTTTTGCCTTTTCCAGAATGGTTCCATAGGACGCACTCTGAAAAACTGAAATCGTACTATAGAGTGTTTCAGGCCCTGCTCAAACCTACGTGCCTTTCTCTCCTTTGTGTCCACTTGGTGTGGAGCAAACCTTGCCAATTCATTAAATTTGGTCGCATATTGGGGAACAGTCATGTCCCCTTGCTTAAGTTTTAGGAACTTAATCTCCATTCTCACTTACATGCTAGTAGGGAAATAGTTCTCAAAGAATACCTTTTTGAACTGTTCCCATGTAACAACATCAGCTCTAGCTCCACCCTGGTGAGTCTTCCACCAGTAGTTGGCTTCCCCCTTCATCATGTAGATCGCAAAAGAAGTCTTTTACGCCTAAGCTATGTTTGTAATAACAAATGCCTTTTCTATTTTCTTGACCCATGTATGGGCCTCCATTGGGTCCATCGTTCCCTTGAACTCAAATAGATCTACACTTTTAAATTCCTTAAAGGTAGTCGTTCGGGCTACCCTACGTCCTGCGGGTGCTCTACCCCCGGCTTGGTTAAATGCAGCCGTTAATAAATTAACGAACTCTTGCATAGGATTATTGGGACCCCCTGATTATAATTATGCGATTCCGCCACTTGATTACGTTGTCTTCTTCTTAGCAGCATTTCTGATTAAATAAATAAAGTTCCGTTATAACTTATTTGCTTACTTAGTTTTTAGTCGGTGAACAACTGAACAATAACTCTTACACAACAAAGCATATTAAAATAAAAACTTACTTATATTAAAATGCTTCTTTATAGTTCAAGACTATTTACAAGTTTCTTTCCATAGCCAAAAGCTATTATATTTTTATATCCTGCGATTGACTTTCACAAAAATTAGGATTTACAAAAAGACTACCCTTTAATTATACAAAAGAGGGTTTTATGCCACTACACAAAAATATTTACCATTCCAACTTCTAATACTGCCTAACAGCATTCTCATGCTTCTCGTTCGCTAGAATCGACAAAATGTCTTGACTTAAAGTATGTAGAGTCTGTCCCGACTCAATAGAATAACAATCTATTTTAAGCTTAAAATCCTCGTGCACACTGTCATTTATGTTTGACATTCATGCTATCTTCTGGTCTTTCTCAACTAGTTTCTTACGAAATACTATGACCTCGTTCTTATAGTCTCTGGCCTTATCTGTCATGAGCACTTTCTCATCATGCTCTATGTAAGACCCCGAATTTTATGAAATAAAAGTATTCAATTTTTCTTATAATTACAATTTAGTAAATGGTTAAATTGATAAAAGGTTAAAGTTAAGGGTGATATATGAAATTTTTTCAAAAATACGCAAGTGGTTATAAAATATTCATTGTTGTCGGGAAATATTCGTTTGGTCGTGGAATATTCTTTCTGTCGGGAATATTCATACGACGGCGCAGCCATTTGTGGGCCCCATAACAGAATAACTGTCGGATGAAGAAAAAGATAAATTAAAGTTTTTATAAATAACGGCGTAGTGGTTACCGTTAACACTGTTGGAATACCCGGTGGTTAAAGTAAAGTAATACGCGTTGTTTCATAGTAGCACACGGTATTACACAGTATTTTTAAGTTATTGATTCTTATGTAAGAAGGCACTACTCAATAATTATTACAGTAATTACTGTTCAGTATTTTATTGATTCAATAATTGCTGCGTTGATATTTTATATTACTGTTGTTTTAATAATTGTCACTACACAGTATTTTCCATTATCGAAGCAATAATTCATATTATCTAAATAATATTATTAGATAACATTATTGACAATGTGTAGAAAGTTCTGTCTAAGGAGAGGTTTGGTCACCTAATTGCGCGCTAGTAAGGAGAAATCCTTATTGGAAAGCCCCATCTTTCCTGGGAACGGCCTGGTTGTCATTATTGTGATTCTGTAATATTATTTGTGAATAATTAATTATTGATTTATATGATGAGGAAAATATTGATTTTATGTTGATATAGATGGAGAAAATTTTTAATGTGACAATTGTTGAAAATTAATATTTTATCTTTTTCTGATAAAATAATTCATTTTAATATATTATTATATTTTAATAATATAATAATGGTGATATTTTTACAATGAAAGTGAGATATATGAGTATATGAGGAGGAAGAGTATTTTTGTTACAAAAGATGTTTAAAACATGTTTTGTGTGTCGGTGGACCCCATTTCTTAACTGAAATTTGATTATAGCTTGTAAAATCGTCCGTTTATGGATTTCGGTCAATTTCTGTTTGGAATTTGGAAAAACTTTCATCTGTAAAGTTGTAGAGAATTGAATTTCCTATAAAAAGTCGAGAGATTTGAATTTTCTGATAAAAGGGCTATTTATTATGAATTATTGAAGTTCTGAAATTTTGAAATAATTGATTTTTGGAAGTTTTAATTATGTTAAATAAGAAAAACGTTTTTTAAAAGTTTTGTGAGGTGGGCTACTTGTGTTGAATGCTGAATTCAGTTGATAAAAAGTGTGCGTAAGAATTTTAATATATATATTAATATTATATTAAATTTTCTGCTTTGGTGTTCTAAGCAATTTCCTATAAATAGGGTGCTTAGGTTAGAATTGAAAATCACACCAGAAACTGAAGTTTTCTCTCTATTTCTCTCTCTACAATATCGAGCGTATTTTTGTGAGTATTTTAGTACTTCGAGTATTGCTATACGGTGCAAGTTCTATTAGCACTATATCCAGTATTCCAATCAAAAGTACTATTCTTTCTGAGGTAAGGGATGTTATTCTTTCGTAAAATGATATTATTTTTTCAATATCATTATGCTGAATATTGGTTGGAATTTTTTATCAAATTTAGAACTTTTTCATGTCGGAGTTACTATTCACGAGTTACTATTCATGAGTTACTATTCACGAGTTACTATTCATGAGTACTATTCACGAAGCGTGATGACGTTTTTTGTGAAATTTCTATCTTTTGGTGTCGGAGTTACTATTCACGTATACGGCACTATTCACCGAAAAATGAAATTTTCAAAATATCTATTCTGGATACTAGCTTTGATTGTATCCATGTTTTGATCATTCTTGAATTTTACCCCACTTTGGTTATTTATGAAGTATTTTTGAATGGGAATTGTTTAAAGTACGAATCCTTAATATTTGTTCTTTTGCTTCACTGGATTCGTTTTCTTTAAAATATTTTTCATCATATTCAATCTTAAATGAATGATTTCTAGATGAATATCTTTGGCTGTAGTGCAAAGATGAACGGGTGTTGAGATGAATATGACCGATTGATTAATATCTTTGGCCCGTAGTGTAAAGATGAACAGGTGTTTAGATGAACATGACCAACTGATGAATATCTTTAGCCTGTAGTGCAAAGATGACTTGTTGATGTATATCTTTTGTCGTAGTGCAAAGATGAATTTATTAGTAGGATTATAAACATGAATTGTGATTTGGTATAACCATAATCTTTGATGTTTCAGGTGACGAATATTATCTTTGTCCTGGATGAGAAAAGGAATTTAGAACTACAATTATGATTATGAGTTATACACGTGATTGTGGACAGGAATTGTTGATTGATGTTACAGGGATAAAACATTGTTGGTAGACTTTTAACATGGAGAAGATAATAGATTTTATGGTCTATTTGACTCTTCTAATGGATTGCTCATTCCGCTGCAACTATGGTTGAAAAGTTTTATCATTTACCATATGTTCTAAATCTCTGATTTATTACTGATGAAGACTATTGATAATTTATTTATCTTTAGTCCTAATATTCTTTACTAAGCTAGTTGTGCTCACCCTTTTGCTTCACAATTCCTTTCAGGTAATAGAAGTGTAGCTGGGTCGAGCGGGGGATAAAAGGGGAATAGAACGGTGGTCTATAGCTGTTGAGGGTGAGGTGAATTTAACTTGGAAGGGTGTTTTGTCACTATCATACAAGATATCTAATGACATACAACCTCGGGTCATCATAAGACAGGGTTGTGCTTATCCACTTGTTGAGTATATTTACAAGCACTACCTATATAATCTGGGTGTTTGTTTGGAGTATAATTCCCAATTAAAGACAGTGGAGATAACAATATGTCAAGAGAAGACTCGCCATTGGGAAGAATATAATAGTAATCTTCTCGTTTTTCTTTGGGGTCTATTAGGTCAACCAAGGATAATTTTTTGGCCATATGATATCTATCATAACCTAGACGCATGGCCTCCCATGTACGAAGGTTTTCTTGAGCACTTCCCAAATATTCTAATTTCTAAAACAGTTTTCGACTATACCTTTATGTAAGGTGTCATTATGAGGTGCTGTCCACGGTTGGGACATGAGTCACAGTTGCTATATATTTTTATTTAAACTCACAGTTTAAGTGTTGTCGTATTTTGCACGACAGTTGTATTAATAAAGTTGTAGTTGTTTCTGTACCATGTATTTGGCGACTCAGAATGGGTTGGATGGAATGGACCTATTTTGGGGTCGTTACACTCTATCTCATAGTCTGCCTCTGCAGACTCTTTGGCACCATAGAGATCATTGATCTCTTCCTTCTGGTTTTGCACCATATTGTGCAGTTGCACGTTACGGTCAAGCACCGAGAGATATATTGCCCTCATAGTCTCTGTAGGTGTTGACTCTAAGGCAGGCATCACCGTATTAACCGATGTTACCTCCATATCATCTTCCACATCTATCATCATATTCAAATATGATGTTAATCCCATGGTCTCCTCCGAATAGTCCTCCTCTGAGAAATACTCCTCGGGCTCTGATTCTTCTAGAATCACTAAAGGTATCTCTGCTACAGGCATAGGTACTGGCTCTACTCTGTTCACGGACTCCTCGCTCACCACATGTATATCCATATACATCAAGTTATCGATTGACATCTACAATAACACATAACAAATTGATTAGTATATATTACACAATAATATTAGCACAAATCACATTTAATCTATTTAGGATTACTTTCCATCTTTTAAATCTTTCGGTACTGAGTTTCCTCAATACCTTATTAACTCATTTGACGCGAGTTAACTTTCTTCGGACCTTTCCTTTCCTAACGAGCTTATTAGCCTAAGGTTCTTCATCCCTTAAGTTTTATAACCTAATGCTTTGATACCAACCTGTGACGCCCCCAAATCTGGGTATCTTCCAACCCGACAGATGGTGCTCCACGATACTACAATTCATACAGTCAATCCATTGAGACAACAACAAAATGATTGTATTTACTATCTTTGTATTACAATAATACCAAATCCTTCCCCATGTTCATAAACCGAATACATTCTTCATTATTCATAAGTATATTACATATTATTACACTAATCTATTACAAGACGATTAATTGTCCATCTTAGCCTTGCCTTTATCTCTCTTAGAACTCTCAGCTCGTTCGGCTTTAGCTGCAAACATATGGTTCAAGTAAGAGTGAGCATAAATAGCTCAGCAAGTCTAACAAGTAATCATATACATATCACATTGGGAATTACATGTTACTCTTCCATAACTAAACAATTTAATACGAAGCACTATGCAACATTGACTAGTACTTCTCATTTCATAACAACAATACCAAAGTATATATAATAGCTTAGGAATTCTGAACCGGTCAAAAGACCATGAACATACTCTTTTCTTTTTCATACTTGAAAAGGACATCCGACACTTAGGCCATCCGTCTGTCTTTACTTACGAGCACTTCTAGGTGATCAACCTATTGTACTCTATATTGATCAACACTCTTTCGTTAAACGTATTTACGTTTAACATTTGGCAACCTCGCGTGCCTATCGAATAATCGATGGAAATACTTTTGTTTGTTCATAGACAAACTTACCTTTACATCTATACCAAATACTTGGCATAGGATAACGTTAACATTTCTATATCAAAAGACTTGTAAACAAATCAATCAATTCTTCAATACTTGTCTAGTCGAGTTAAAACACGCATCGACTCTTTCTTTAAAACCACTCATGCATCTTATAACATGAATCATAGAAAACTTGGCTAACACGGAGGTTAGACAAGCGTTAAGAAAGACTTGCCTTCAAGCGTCTTCGAATATACAATTCAACAATTCTCAGTCTTTACAGGATCTACATAATATATTCACATAGAACACTGTAATTAGTTACCAAACAAACTAACTTTATTTGTTCTAACCAAACTTCTTTCTCTTCTATGTCTTACTTGAATTCATTTCGTTAATAAAGTCCATTCAACTTTCTATGCTTCTTTACATCTCATTAACGTTCTTACGTTATTAACCAACATTCGATCATTATTGGTGAAGTGCCAACGTTTGAACATCATTCACGGTTTACTTATTACGTTCTTGCGTTTTTTGTTTAATTCTTATTAAACCATACTAAACCATCTAACGGTATCACTTATAAGTGATTTAAGGTTAGCCTTATTATGTACATTAAGTACCTTCATTGTCTTACCTTAGGTCTACATTCAAATGGAACAAAAACCTAACTTGGTCAACATTTTTACAATGCCGGCGCTGCGGCTCGACATCCCTAGTACTAACTCGGTGCTGCAGCGCCACTCTCCAGGGGACAAGGCCGGATCCGACGCTGTGGCATGGACCATTTGTGCTGGGTTTGGCGCTGCTGCGCCGCCCCTGTACACCAGTTGGCCAAAATAGTTGGTTTTCTTAGCGAAACTCTCGGCTTCATAACTTGTTCATTTTACATCCGAATTGGCTCATTCGAAAGCCTATAACTCACAAATTACATACTCTAGGTGTTCATATAAGAATTTCACATTTCTGAATCCGATAACTCGAAATTCACCTTTTAGTTCATTTTGAGCGTTCGTTTATTGTTTTCGACCGTTCAATACTCGTTTTCTTCGTTATAAGTCGAAATTTGACAATTCTTGCGTCCACAACTCTTATTTACCTTATTTCACATGTTAACATTGAAAACCAACGTTTTCAAGTCACATAGCAACTTTTGACCCTTAATCCGAGATTTTTACGTTTTCGACGTCTAACGTCTATTTTCGTAAAATTTGCCATAACTTCGTTACTCGTGTTCTACAAGCCAAATCAAATGGAACACTCCATTGATTCTTCATATACATCCTAACCAAAAAATATACACATACCCTAGCTATGATGGTTTTCAAATCGTTCTATCATAACTAAGTTCACGTTCATAACTTTTTTCAGTTTTTAACTTACGTACCACTTACGATTTCCATTTGGTCATGACTTATCAATGATTTGATCATTAATAGGCATCCTTATATCTCCTCAATAAATATGCTCCACCAATCTATGATTCTTCTACGAGAAAGAAATTGAAAAAGATGAAGACTACGATTTATGAGAATTTACCTTTGTCGTTCTTCACGTTCTTAGAAAACGTCTTAGGGTTTGCTTGGAAGTAGAGTGATTAAGTGTTTCTAGCTCTTTCTCTCTCTCAATATATATTGGATATGTTTGTAAAACATCAAAATAACAAACACAAGCCTTGTATTTATAGGAAACCAATTGGAGGGCAAAAGGGTCCAAAAGCCACCTCCTTACTATTCACTACTTTATCACCAAGTAAAATACTTGGTGATCAAGTAGTTCACTTTACTTGGCCATCAAGTGGCCGGCCCACCTCCCTCTTGGGTCATCCTATGGGTTGCCCCATGGGTTTTACCCATCCCTTGACCTGCCGGTTCGACCTGCGGTTTAACTTCTTGGATTGGGCTTATCCTTAATTAATATTGGGCCTTGACTTGGGCTTGTTCACTTAATTCATTGGGCTTGCTATTAGTCCAAGTCCAATTGGATTATACAAAAATCCTTAACTCCTAATCCAATAGAACTTCTCGTATTCTACGCGTATAACTTTCGTATTCCCTTCGTTTAGTACTCATACAATATTCGTATTATAAGTCGTACTATTCTTCATACCATACTCGTATTCAACTAGTATAATACTCGTATCTTATATGTATAATAACCAAAATGATTATACGCCTTTCATTCCCCTTTCGAAAATCACTTTCACAAACCCTTAGTGTGACGCCCCCAAAATAGGTCCACACGACCCATTCTAAGTCGCCAGATATCACACTACAAAAATTAAGTATAAACTTCATTTATACAACTGTCGTGCAGAAAACAACCACAGTTAAACTGTGAGTTTTAATACAAATATATATAACTCTCGTGGTGCTTTGACCACAAGACCTCACAATGGTACCTTACATAAAGGTACAGTCAATAACTGTTTTAGAAATTAAAATCTTTGGAAAATACTCAAGGAAACCTTCATACATAGGAGACCATGCGTCTAGGTTATGATAGATATCATATGTCCACAAAATTATCCTTGGTTGACCCAATACTCCCCAAAGAAAAATAAAAAGATTGCTATCATCTTCTTTCCAATGGTGAGTCATCTCTTGACATATAATTATCTTCATTGTCTCCAATTGATAATTATACTTCAACCAAACTCCAATATTATATAGGTAGTGCTCGTAGATATACTCAGCAAGTGGATGTGCACAACCCTGTCTTATGATAACACGAAGTCGTCTGTCATTAGACATCTTATAAGATAATGGCAAAAACGCCCTTCCAAAGTTGGGTTCACCTCACCCTATTTGGTTCACCAGAATTAACGGTTAAAATGACGTATAAAATACGACACATTTATATATAATTCTCAATAAAATTATTTCCATGTTATTTTAAGGGAAACCTCAACAGCTATAGACCACCGTTATAATCTCCTGTTACCCCCGCTCGACTCAGCTACACTCTTAATACCTGAAAGGAATTGTGAAGCAAAAGGGTGAGCAAAAATAGCCTAGTAAAGAATATCATGACTAAAGATAATTAAATTTTAAATAGCATTCGTCAGTAATAAATCAGAGATTTAGAACATATGGTAGATGATAAAAATTTTCAACCATAGTTGCAGCGGAACGAGTAATCCATTAGAAGAGTCAAATAGACCATAAAGTCTATTATCTCCTCCATGTTAAAAGTCCACCAAAAATATTTTTATCACTGTAACATCAATCAACAATTTCTGTCCACAATCATGTGAATAACTCATAATCATAATTGTGGTTCTAAATTCCTCTTCGCACCCAGGACGAAGTTAATTTTCATCACCTGTCTTTACCTGAAACATCAAAGATCATGGTTATACCAAATCACAGTTCATGTTCATAATCATACTAATAAATTCATATTTGCACTATTGGCCAAAGATATTCATTAACAGGTCATCTTTCCACTCCAGGCCAAAAACATGCAACTGCATTTTAAAAGAGTAAAGTAGAGCATGATATCTATTATCTTCTACGAATTAAAAGTTTTTCATCAACTTTATCGCTGAGACTCAGCTTAATAAATAAACCACATCATCGAATCATCGCTGCACTACAGGCCAATGATATTCATTCGTATCATGACCTATCCATGCACGACGGGCCAAGGATAATCGTGTTTTCATCAACGGTCATGATCATGCCATAAAAACAATTCCTCTTTGTACCCTTGGCCAAAGAGAACCCATGGTTATGATCATACCAAAAATTGTCCATCAATGAACTACGGACCAATGAGGACTTTTATCACATCATTTGTAACATTACGGTCATGATTATACCGAATAATTCCTGGTCATGGTCATACCAAGTCCATCTATGCACGTAAGCCACAGATAACTTTCATCACAATATAAGAATAAGGATGATGACAATAATATAAGCATTAATCAAACGAAAACAAGGATCAATATTAAAGACTTTAAATTTATCCAGAGTCTAAAAATATCCAGATTGTCAACATGATACTGCTTTGTGGAGTAAAATTCAAGAATAATATTCATATACCAAAAATAATTTGGACAAAAAAGAAATGTATTTTTTGGATAAATAGTACCTCGTAAATAGTACCCTGTGAATAGTACTTCGGGAATAGTAAATAGTACCCCGACATGAAAAGTTCTCTAAATACCCGAGTGAATAATATTCGGGTGAATAGTAACCCGTGAATAGTACTCCGACATAAAAAGTGCTCCGAATACCCGAGTGAATAATACTAGAGTGAATAGTAACCGGGTGAATAGTAACCTGTAATTAGTACTCCGGCATAAAAAGTGCCCCGAATACCCGAGTGAATAATACTATAGTGAATAGTAACCGGGTGAATAGTAACTCGTAAATAATAACTCATGAATATTACTCCATGAATAGTACTCATAAAAGAAAAATACAAAAGAAAACAATATTTCTTGACGAGTACAAAAGAAATGATATCTCATACGACTATAATAGAATATACGAAACTGCAAATGGATTTTCACCCGCCATGTGGTAATCCACGTAGACAGATCATTTCCACAATTTAATAAAGAATGAATACGAATTGTCATTCACCATGCATGTGGTAGTCCGCGTAGAGAGGTTCTTCCAATAGAATAATAAAGAATGGAATAACAGAATAATTTCACCATGCATACGGTAATCCGCGTATACAGGTTATTCCAACAGAATAATAAAGAATGGAATAACAGAAGAATTCACCAGGCATGCGATAGACCGCACAGATAGATTATTTCAACAGACTAATAAATAATGGAATAACCCTTACGAGTATTGAAAGAAAATAACTCTCTTCATGAATACGAAAGAAATAATACCACTTACCTTAGAAGAAAACTAGATACTAGAATAGTGAGGTAGCAGACTTATCTTCTTCTTTCTCTCTATAATTTTTCTCTATAATAATTGCTCTTGTGAGACTTAGTGAATTGGTAGAAATAAAGGAAGAATGAGCTTCTATTTATAAGAAAATATAGTTTCGATAATTGCATGTTTTGGGGCTCAAAATATTACAGTATAATATCTTCCTCTTTTTCTTCATTTTTAATTTAGTCCTGCAAGTATTATAAAACTTACACCACCTCCCCTAATAGTAAATCATGTGAATTAATAGTTCATTCATGTGACTCAATAATATAATCATGTGAAAAAACTAATTACAGTATAGTACCTTCAACTATACCTCCATTTTTAATTTAGTCATGCAAATATTATCAATCTTACACCAACTCCCCTAATTAATCATGTGAATCAATAGTACACACATGTGAATACATAGTGATAAGCCTGTGAATTAATAGCAATTAATTGCTCATTTATCCGATTAATTATCCTATTGATCAATATAACCTCCAGACATTCATTATTATCGAAATAGATGTCGATTTCTACTAACACTAATAATTCCCACACAATGGGACTATCAATTTCATCTTTAATCAACACAAACTTATTCATCATTAATATTATAACTCCTAATATTTAACAACCAGGTCGTTCCCAAGAAAGAGGGGACTTTTCGATAAGAATTTCTCCCTATTAGCGCACAATTAGGTGACCAAACCTCTCCTTGACAGAACTTCTAGACATTGTCAATATTGCAAATAATAATATGAATAACTTTGTCGTCTCAATTATTGATTTAATAATAATAAATATTATACAGATGATACAGTAACAATAATTGAATCAATAATATGAGAGATATGATGCAGCAATTACTGTAGCAAAAATTGAGTATAACTCAGTGACTTTTCACGTAAGCATTAATAATCAATACCGTGTGCTACTATGCAACCACGTGTATTACTGTACTTTTACTACCGGGTAGTTCAACAGTTTAACGGTAAAACTTTCATCGTTATTTTTTATAAAAAGATAATTCTGTCATTTTCTAACTACGACAATACTTTCGTTGTGGAGTCCACCAATGATTGTGTCATCGTACGAATATTCATTATTAAAACGAATATTCCCTGACACAACTAATATTTTATAACAACTTGCTTACTTTGCAAAATTTTCAAATGTCACCCTTAACTTTAAACTTTTATCAATTTAACTATTTACCAAATTAGAAAATTTGAATATTTTTATTTCATAAAATTAGGGATCTCACACTTAGGTTTTAAGTCTGCAGGCGAAAACTTCGTTTACCATAACAGAAATATTATTGGATATTCCATAATATCTTTATATTCTATCATTACGCGTTTCTCGAAATTTCGAACCTAAGCTCTGAACGAAATCGGATGAATAGTGTTGTTACGGGAAAATTCTCAAAAAACATTCCTTTTAGTCTTGATAATTCAAAACAATTAATCCTAGCACATAGCCAAAATACTAACCACATTCACACATTCTAGGTCATAGAACGACCTACAAACAGCTTACTCAAATAATTAATCAATTAAATCCATTTAATTCATATAATCAAATAAAAATTTAATTCATTAAAAATCTAAAATTCTCAGGCGTTACATTCTTCCCTCCTTATAAGAATTATGTCCCCAGAATCTCGCTATTCTTACATAAACAAATGAGGAAACTTTTGCTTTATTTTAATTTCGAGCTCCCACATTGCTTCTTCAACATCGTGGTTACTCTAAATTACCTTTACTGAAGGAATTACTTTATTTCTCAAGACTTGTTCCTTCCTATCAACAATCTGAATCAGAAGTTCTTCATACGTTAAGTCTTTTTCTACATGAATAGATTCATATTCTATTACGTGCTTGTAGTCCGGTTTATAAGGACACAACATTGACACGTGAAACATGTGACGCCCCCAAAATAGGTATACAACACCCATTCTGAGTCGCCAAATACATGGTACAGAAAGCAAACTACAACTTCAATAATACAATTGTCGTGTAAAATACGACAACACATACTGTGAGTTTAAATACAAATATTGTCTTCTAGACAATATTCACACTCAAATAAGTCCTCAATATAATTATTCAAACACTATTTTACAGAAATAGTGAGGACTGCTAAAACATCTTTCTAGAACCATCACTCCATACCCCGACTAGATCCTGCTATGTTCTCACCTCCTTAGAAGAAAAATGGAACAAAAAGGAAAAGGGTGAGCTCAACTAGCCCAATAAAGAATATTATGACTAAGATAATATACAACAAATTATCATTAGTATTCAACAGGGAAAAATCTGATAGAATATAATCGACAACAAGTTTTAGATCAACAACTGCAGCGGAAACAGTAAATCATTAGAAGAGTCAAGTAGAGAAAGAATTCTACTATCTTCTAAGATTTAAAAGTCCATCATTAATATTTTATCCCTGTAACATCGATTAATAATCATCTTTAACCAAATATTCATCTTTGCACTACAGGCCAAAGATATTCATTTGTATCACCAGTCGGTCATGTTCATCTCAACACCTGTTCATCTTTGCACTACGGGCCAAAGATATTTATCAGTTAATCATTCATCTTTGCACTACAGGCCAACGATATTCAGTAGTATCATCATTTAGGACTGAGGATGATGAAAAATACTTTAAAGGAAACGAATCCAGTGAGACAGAAGGACAAATATTAGGGATTCGTATAACAGTTTATCCAAGATCAATAATACTTCATAATAATCAATTGTGAAGCAGAATTCAAAAATAAAGATCAAAATATGGATACAATCAAAGATAGTAACCATAATAGATATCTTGGACAAAAAGAGAAAATTTTATTTTTCGGTGAATAGTGCCGCATTCGTGAATAGTACCGTATACGTGAATATTAACCCCGACACAAAAAGTTCCAAATTTGATAAAAAGTTCATATCAATATTTCAGCATAATGATATTGAAGAAAATAATATTATTAAGAAGAAAATAATATCTCTTACCTCAAGATATCAGTACTTCTGGTCGGAATACCGGTATAAGGCTGAAAGAAACTTGCTCTGATGAATAGAAACTCTCAAAGTATCTAAATACTCACAAAATACAATCAATAATCTAGAGAGAGAAAGAGAGAAAACTTGTTTCTGGTGTGATTTTCAATTCTAACTTAGCCCTCTATTTATAGGAAAATATTAGCACGCCGAAGCAGACTTAACCTGCAACCTGATGCCTTTACCTGCTACTATTCCCACCCACCACATTTGAATAAAAATCCCAGCACATTTCTTCACCAACCAAGAGTGGGGCCCACCAATTCTAGATTTTTTCACCAAAATGATAAACTCCGAAAATTCAATAATTTCTGAACCAGTGATCTCGTAAAATTCATAATAAATCATACGTTCATTTTTAACGGTTCAAAATTTGTGGACATATACTCAACTTATATATGTATAACATATCCAAAAATTACCACGATCCAACGGTCGGATTAAAAATTATAACCCCCGCAAAATATCTCAAAAACTCTAATTTTTAATACCTCCATTCCGACAAAAATACTGATTAAAAACCTCAACATTAACTCCTTCATTTTTAACCACAAAAATATATCCCTCATTTATATCCACATAAAATAAATATTTCCTTATCATATGAATCAATAATTAATTATTCACAAATAATATTACAGAATCACATTTATGACAACCAGACCGTTCCCAAGAAAGAGGGGGCTTTCCAATAAGGATTTTTCCTTACTGGCGCGCAATTAGATGACCAAACATCTCCTTATACAGAACTTTCTGGACATTGCCAATAATGTTATCTAATAATATTATTCAAATAATATGAATTATTGATCTGATAATGGAAAATACTGTGCAGCAACAATTATTGAAACAATAATAATATAAAATATCAACGCAACAATTATTGAATCAATAAAATAAAATATTAAACAGTAACTACTGTAACAATTATTGAGTAGTGACTTCTTACGTAAGAATCAATAATTAGTACAATACCGTGTGCTACTGTATTTTAACTACCGGGTATTCCAACAGTATTAACGGTAACAACTACGCCGTTATTTATAAATAACTTATACTTGTCGTTTTCTTCATCCAATCTCTTTTCGTTATGGGGCCCACACAAGGCTGCGCCGTCGTACGAATATTCCCCGACAGCAAGAATATTCCACGACCAAACGAATATTCCCCGACAAAATGAATATTTTATAACCACTTGCTTATTTTGCAAAATTTGCACATTTCACCATAAACAAAGTATTATATCAAATTAACCCCTTATTATTCACAATAATATTTAGAGAAAATTTGATTTTATTCATTAATAAGTTGGGGTCTTACAACCTCCCCTCCTTATGAAATTTCGTCCTCGAAATTGACGTATGTACCTGATGTTTCAAAAAGGTGAGGATACCTCGCTTTCATTTCTGATTCCAACTCCCAGGTCATTTCTTCAATAGCATGGTTTCTCCACAAAACCTTAACTTGTGGTATAACCTTCATGTGTAGGACATGCTCTTTCCTATCCAAGGTCTTAACAGGTACCTCCTCGTACGTTAAATCTTCAGCTATCTCGTCTGGTTCTAACTCAATAATGTGGTTCGGGTCTTTAACATATTTACAAAGTATAGATATGTGAAAAACATTATGAACACGAGACATGCTTGGAGGTAATGCGAGTCTATATGCCACATTTCCTATTCGCTCAAGAATCTCAAATGGACCAACAAATCTTGGATTGAGCTTTCCTCTCTTCCCAAATCTTGTAACTCCCTTCCATGGTGCAACACGTAACAATACATGATCCCCAATATTAAATTCCACGTCCTTCCGATGAAGATCCGCATAACTCTTTTGTCGATCCTGTGCCGTTTGTATACGTTGTCGAATCGTTTGGATCTTCTCTGTAGTAATGCATACCAACTCTGGTCCCAACAATGTTGCTTCACCCACCTCGTCCCAGCATACTGGAGAACGACATTTTCTTCCATACAACGCCTCGAATGGAGCCACACCTATGCTCGCCTGATAACTGTTGTTGTAGGAGAATTCCACCAATGGTAGTTACTTATCCCAACTCCCTTTGAGATCTAGGACACAAAGTCTTAATAGATCTTCAAGAGTTTGAATAGTCCTCTCTGATTGTCCGTCCGTTTGAGGATGGTATGCCGAACTGAATTGTAAATCTGTGCCCATAGCTTTCTGCAAGCTAACCCAAAATCGTGAAGTGAATCTTGGGTCACGATCCGAAACTATGGATACTGGCATGCCATGCAATCTCACAATCTCGTTCACATACATACTAGCAAGACGTTCAAGGGAATAAGTCTCACGTATCGGCAAGAAATGAGCGGACTTGGTTAATCTATCAACAATAACCTAAATCGCATCTATGCCTTGAGAAACCTTAGGAAGACCCGTAACAAAATCCATAGTAATGTGTTTCCACTTCCATTTCGGAATCTCAAGTGGTTGCAATAGACCCTTTGGTACTTGATGCTCCGTTTTAACACGTTGACAAGTTAAATATCTCGAGATAAACTCCGCGATCTCTCTTTTCATATTGCTCCACCAAATGTGTGTCGAAGATCGTGATACATTTTGGTACTCCCAAGATGGATTGCAAATGGTGTGTTGTGTGCCTTCATCATTATTCTATGCTTCAAGTCAAAATCGTTAGGAACACAAAGTCTGAAGTTGACTCGAAGTATTCCTTCTTCATCGATTCTTGCTTCTGGAATAGCACCTTCTTGCACTTTCTTCTTCATACGCATCAGCTCTATGTCCGTAGCTTGAGCAGCTTTAACTTTATCGATTAAAGTCGGTTCTACTCGTATATTTGATATTATCATGTGGGTACTTGGAGCCTTCATCTCTATCTCCATCCTTTGCAAGTCATACAAAATGGGCCTTTGTTTTAACAACATTGCACTCGTACCCGCGTATGATCTTTTACTCATTGCGTCAGCTACTACGTTCTCTTTTCCAGGATGATATTGGATGGTATGATCGTAATCTTTCAACAGCTCAAGCCAACGTCGTTGCCGCATGTTGAGTTCCTTTTGGGTGAAGAAATATTTGAGGCTTTTATGATCTGTATAGATCTCCACTTTCTCCCCATACAGGTAGTGTCTCCAGATCTTCAACGCGAAAACGACTGCTGCCAACTCCAAATCATGAGTAGGATAATTCCTCTCATATTCTTTGAGTTGTCGCGAGGCATAGGCTATGACTTTCCCATGTTGCATGAGAACACATCCTAACCCTTTGCCTGAAGCATCGTTGTAGATAACAAATCCATCCGAACCAGATGGTATTATCAGAACAGGTGCCGAAATGAGTCTCCTCTTGAGTTCTTGAAAACTCTTCTCACATTCCTCACTCCATACAAATTTTGTATCTTTCTGAGTCAGCTGGGTTAACGGAGTAGCGATTCGAGAAAATCCTTCCACAAATCTCCGATAATAACCAGCTAAGCCCAAAAAGCTACGTACTTCGGTTACCGACTTCGGTTGCTCCTAACTTTGTATGGCTTCAATCTTCGCTGGGTCGACAGATACTCCATGTTTTGACACCACGTGCCCAAGGAATGCTACTTCCTTAAGCCAGAACTCGCATTTTTTCAATTTGGCATGTAGCTTATTTTCACGAAGCCTTTGTAGTACCAGCTTCAAATGGCACTCATGATCTTCACGGCTTTTGGAATAGATGAGGATGTCATCAATAAAGACAACAATGAACTGATCTAAATATTCTTTGAATACACGGTTCATCATATCCATGAAGGCAGTAGGAGCATTAGTCAATCCAAAAGACATGACTAAGAATTCATAATGCCCGTACCGAGTTCTGAAGGCAGTCTTTGGAATATCCTCAGTTTTAATCTTTAGCTGATGATATCCAGAACGAAGATCGATCTTTGAAAAGAATTGTGCTCCTTGTAACTGGTCAAACAGGTCATCAATGCGAGGTAGCAGATACCTATTCTTGATAGTGACATGATTTAATTCTCGATAGTCGATACAAAGTCGCATACTCCCGTCTTTCTTCTTTACGAATAAAACAGGAGCACCCCAAGGAGACGTACTAGGACAAATAAAACTGATGTCCAACAACTCCTGTAGTTGGACTTTTAACTCCTGGAGTTCAATAGGAGCCATTCGATATGGAGTTTTAGAAATGGGCTTTGTACCGGGTTCAAGGTCAATAAAGAATTCAACTTCACGTTCTGGGGGTAGACCAGGAAGTTCTTCAGGAAATACATCGGGAAATTCTCTAACAATAGAAATATTATTCAAATCTGACTTGTCTTTGTTCAAATCCATAGCATGGGCTAAGAAAGCTTGACATCCGTTTTTTAATAAACGAATAGCTTTGTGGCTTGATATGACAGTGACTGATTTTAGTGGTTTAGTAGTTTGAATTCGTATGACAGGTTGGTTAGGAATATGAAAACTAATAACCTTACGAAAACAATCAATTTTAGCATGATGAGTGGTTAACCAATCAATTCCTAAAATCACATCAAAAGCAAGTATCTTTAAAGAGATAAGATCAATAGGTAATGTGATAGTGCCAACTTGGATCATGCAAGATTTATAAACTGTAGATGTAACGAAGGTTTCACCCAATGGAGTTTCAACAGATAAGTTAAAGTCCAATTTCTTCGGAGTCAAGTTTAAACGTTGAGCACAAGCAGGAGAGATAAAAGAATGGGTAGAACCGGTATCTAGTAAAGTATAAACTTCGCAAGAATTCAAGATTAGCTTACTCGTGATCACCTCGTTCGGGTTTCTCGCATTTTGGCCAGTCACGACAAACGCCCTTCCAGGAACCGCTGATTTCGACTTATCCGGGACAACTTTTGGAGTCACCATCCCCGCTGAACTTAGTTTTGCTACAGAACACTCTCGAGCTATATGACCCTCCTTTCCACAGTTATAACATACCTTGGATTGTTGTGGGCAGTTTGGGCTGATATGTCCCTCTTTCCCACATTTGTAACAAACGACCGGTGGTCGTTCTCCTCCCCTAGAAACAGTTGATGTTTGTGCTGACGTCTTCACGTTATCATTGTTGTACCTTATCTTCTTGAAATCTCCTCCCGACTCGTTCCTTCTATTATCACGACCACGATTACCACCAGAGTGGTTACCGCTTTTGTCCGAATGTTTTCCTCCCTGCTGGTTTTCATTGCTTCGATGACTGCCGCCACCGGTATGACCCTGGTTGTGGTCCCTCGGTTGCATATACTCATTATCTCGCTCTAATAATTGAGCCCTATTTACAACATCTGAATATAAAGAAAATTTATGAGAGATAAGATATTGCCGAATCTCGGGTTTTAGATCTCTCAGAAACATCCTTGTCATTCGTTCCTCATTTTTGACCAAATGAGGTGCAAACTTGGATAACTCTGCAAACTTCGCCTCGTACTGGGACACCGTCATGTTGTTTTGTTCCAGTCTGATAAACTCCACCTCTTTCATATGACGAATACTTTCAGGAAAGTACTTGTCATTGAACAATTTTTGAAATGTTTCCCAGGACATGTTGAGTGCGTCAGGCTGGGTACGCTTCACAGACTCCCACCAGTAGTCTGCCTCACCGCGGAACATAAAAGTGGCGAATGGAACCTTCTGTTCCTCCGTGCATCCCAAGACATCGAATATCTTGGTAATTTGCTTGACCCACGTTTCCGCCATGATCGGATCTGGCTTTCCCTTAAATTCTGGTGGTCCCAATTCTTTGAACTGCTTAGCTGTGAGAAACCGCCCGTTGTTATCATTTCCACCCGTATTCTACACACGAGTCTCCCTCATCTGATTTTGTATGAACTGCAAAAAGCTCCTAAACATTCCATCATTCATCGTTTGCTCGGTAACGTTGTTTACAGGAGGAATATTACCTTCCTGTTGCACGTTCCCCTGGGTGGTGATCAAAGGTGTCTCCACGGTCTGCTTTACTCCATTATTAACGTTCTCAGCTGCCATTCTTAAATACTGCCATAAAACAAGGGTTAATAGTCATGTCATATATTATCCCTATACTCTGACCGACCAAATAAACACCAAATAAACTTAGTCAGGTCATACTAGCGAAAGAATTCCCCGTCTCTCCCCTCCTAGTTCTTGTCTCACATCTCAGCCAGGGATCATATCCCTAAGCTCTGATCCCAACTGTGACGCCCCCAAAATAGGTATACAACACCTATTCTGAGTCGCCAAATACATGGTACAGAAAGCAAACTACAACTTCAATAATACAATTGTCGTGCAAAATACGACAACACATACTGTGAGTTTAAATACAAATATTATCTTCTAGACAATATCCATACTCAAATAAGTCCTCAATACAATTATTCAAACACTATTTTACAGAAATAGTGAGGACAGCTAAAACATCTTTCTAGAACCATCACTCCATACCCCGACTAGATCCTGCTATGTTCTCACCTCCTGAGAAGAAAAATGGAACAAAAAGGAAAAGGGTGAGCTCAACTAGCCCAGTAAAGAATATTATGACTAAGATAATATACAACAAATTATCATTAGTATTCAACAGGGAAAAATCTGATAGAATATAATCGACAACAAGTTTTAGATCAACAACTGCAGCGAAAACAGCAAACCATTAGAAGAGTCAAGTAGAGAAAGAATTCTACTATCTTCTAAGATTTAAAAGTCCATCATTAATATTTTATCCCTGTAACATCGATTAATAATCATCTTTAACCAAATATTTATCTTTGCACTACAGGCCAAAGATATTCATTTGTATCACCAGTCGGTCATGTTCATCTCAACACCTGTTCATCTTTACACTACGGGCCAAAGATATTTATCAGTTAATCATTCATCTTTGCACTACAGGCCAAAGATATTCAGTAGTATCATCATTTAGGACTGAGGATGATGAAAAATATTTTAAAGGAAACGAATCCAGTGAGACAAAAGGACAAATATTAGGGATTCGTATAACAGTTTATCCAAAATCAATAATACTTCATAATAATCAATTGTGAAGCAGAATTCAAAAATAAAGATCAAAACATGGATACAATCAAAGATAGTAACCATAATAGATATCTTGGATAAAAAGGGAAAATTTTATTTTTTGGTGAATAGTGCCGCATTCGTGAATAGTGCCGTATACGTGAATAGTAACGTATACGTGAATAGTAACCCCGACACAAAAAGTTTCAAATTTGATAAAAAGTTCATATCAATATTTCAGCATAATGATATTGAAGAAAATAATATCATTAAGAAGAAAATAATATCCATTACCTCAAGATATCAGTACTTCTGGTCGGAATACCGGTATAAGGCTGAAAGAAACTTGCTCTGATGAATAGAAACTCTCAAAGTATCTAAATATTCACAAAATACACTCAATAATCTAGAGAGAGAAAGAGAGAAAACTTGTTTCTGGTGTGATTTTTAATTCTAACTTAGCCCTCTATTTATAGGAAAATGTTAGCACGCCGAAGCAGACTTAACCTGTAACCTGATGGCTTTACCTACTACAATTCCCACCCACCACATTTGAATAAAAATCTCAGCATATTTCTTCACCAACCAAGAGTGGGGCCCACCAATTCTAGAATTTTCTACCAAAATGATAAACTCCGAAAATTCAACAATTTCTGAACCAGTGATCTCGTAAAATTCATAATAAATCATACGTTCATTTTTAACGGTTCAAAATTTGTGGACATATACTCAACTTATATATGTATAACATATCCAAAAATTACCACGATCCAAGGTCGGATTAAAAATTATAACCCCCGCAAAATATCTCAAAAACCCTGATTTTTAATACCTCCATTCCGACAAAAATACTGATTAAAAACTTCAACATTAACTCCTTCATTTTTAACCACAAAAATATATCCCTCATTTATATCCACATAAAACAAATATTTCCTTATCATATGAATCAATAATTAATTATTCACAAATAATATTACAGAATCACATTTATGACAACCAGGCCGTTCCTAGGAAAGAGGGGGCTTTCCAATAAGGATTTTTCCTTACTGGCGCGCAATTAGATGACCAAACCTCTCCTTAGACAGAACTTTCTACACATTGCCAATTATGTTATCTAATAATATTATTCAAATAATATGAATTATTGATCTGATAATGAAAAATACTGTGCAGCAACAATTATTGAAACAACAATAATATAAAATATCAATGCAATAATTATTGAATCGATAAAATAAAATATTGAACAGTAACTACTGTAACAATTATTGAGTAGTGCCTTCTTACTTAAGAATCAATAATTGGTGCAATACCGTGTGCTACTGTATTTTAACCACCGGGTATTCCAACAGTATTAACGGTAACAACTACGTCGTTATTTATAAACAACTTATACTTGTCGTTTTCTTCATCCAATCTCTTTCCGTTATGGGGCCCACACAAGGCTGCGCCGTCGTACGAATATTCCCGACAGCAAGAATATTCTACGACCAAACGAATATTCCCCGACAAAATGAATATTTTATAACCACTTGCTTATTTTGCAAAATTTGCACATTTCACCCATAACCAAAGTATTATATCAAATTAACCCCTTATTATTCACAATAATATTTAGAGAAAATTTGATTTTATTCATTAATAAGTTGGGGTCTTACAAAACACATTATGTATTCTTTCCATTTCTGGAGGTAAAGCTACTTCATAAGCTACCTCTCCTACCCTTCTTAAAATTTCAAAAGGTCCTATGAACCCTGGACTTAACTTCCCTTTCTTCCCAAAACGTATCTTCCCCTTCTAAGGTGACACTTTTAGAAAGACATACGATCCTACTTCAAATTCCCTCTTCTCTCGATGAGGATCTGCATACTTTCTTTGTCTATCTTGAACCGTTACTAACCGAGTTCTTATCAGCTTCACCATGTCTGCCGCTTGTTGTACCATCTCAGGTCCCAACTTTCGACGTTCACCTACTTCATCCCAGCAAAGTGGTGTTCTGCACTTCCTCCCATACAACGCTTCGTAAGGCGGCATGCCTATACTAGCGTGAAAACTATTGTTGTACGTGAATTCTACTAAAGGTAGATGTTCATCCCAACTCCCCCTAAAATCCATAACGCAAGATCTTAATATATCTTCTAGCGTTTGAATGGTCCATTCACTTTGTCCATCCGTCTGTGGATGATACGTCGTACTCAATCTCAAATGCGTTCCCATTTGCTCTTGCAAACTCCTCCAAAAGTTCAACGTGAATCGTGGATCACGATCAGACACAATCAAAATAGGTACTCCATGTCTAGAAATGATTTCCTTGACATAAAGCTTAGCAAACTGCTCTAGATTATACCTAACTCCTATTGGTAGAAAGTGAGCCGATTTTAACCGATCCACTATTACCCAAATAGCATCGTATCCTTTTCTTGTTGTTGGAAGTCTCACCACAAAGTCCATGGTGATATGCTCCCATTTCCACTCCAGAATTTCTAGTGGATGCAACAACCCACTCGGTCTTTGGTGTTCAGCCTTAACTTTTTGACAAGTTAAGCACTTACTAACATATTCTACGATCTCCCTCTTCATGTTCGGCCACCAAAAGTTCTGACGAAGGTCTTGAAACATCTTAGTACTACCCGGATGTATCGAGTACCTCGAACTATGAGCTTCACACATAATCTCTTCTTTTAAATCAGAATTATTTGAAACCCAAATTCTTCCTTCAAAATGAAGTAAACCTTCTTTATCAAGGTTATACTTAGTCTTCACGTCATCCTTCATTATCTTTTTCATTCGCTCAAATTCTTATGTACTCATCTGTACTTCCTTAACCCATTCCACTATCGTTGGTCGAGTCTCTATTGAGAATAACATCTCCACCGTTTCACTCGTTAACTTAACTTCTAACTCTATTCTTGTCATCTCCGTTATTAACTCATTCTGAGTCATTAACATTGACAGCTTCTCTCTACCTTTCCGACTTAACGTGTCGGCTACTACATTCGCCTTCCCTGGATGATACAAGATATCACAGTCGTAATCTTTTATCAATTCTAACCATCTTCTCTGCCTCATATTCAACCCCTTCTGTGTAAAGATATATTTTAGACCTTTATGGTCCGTGTATATCTCACACTTCTCCCCGTATAAATAATGTCTCCATATTTTTAAGGCAAACACTACTGCTGCCAATTTTAGGTCATGAGTAGGATAGACCATCTCATAATCCTTTAACTGGCATGACGCATACGCAATGACCTTGTCATGCTGTATGAGCACACAACCCAGTCCTCTATGCGAAGCATCGCTATAAACTACAAAATTCCCTGTATCATCTGGTAAGGATAATACAGGTGCCTCACTCAACCACCTTTTAGTTCTTGAAAACTATTTTAACACTTTTTTGTCCACTTATACTTCACCGACTTTCTTGTTAGATTCGTCAACGGAGTAGCTAATTTAGAAAAGTTCTGAATGAACCTTCTATAGTATCCTGCTAACCCCAAAAAACTTCGAACCTCGGTTGGCATTTTCAGTTGTTCCCACTCATTCACCGCTTACACCTTCGCTGGATCTACAAATATGCCATCTTTATCTATAACATGTCCTAGAAACTGCACTCGTTCAAGCTAAAATTCACACTTAGTGAATTTCGCATATAACTTCTCCCTTCGTAGTGTTTCCAACACTATCCTTAAATGTTCAACATGATCTTCTAGCGTCTTAGAATAGACTAGAATATCATCAATGAACACTACAATGAACTTGTCCAAATACTGCTTGAACACTCTGTTCATCATATCCATAAATGCGGCTGGCGCATTCGTCAACCCAAACGACATAACCAGAAACTAGTAATGCCCATAACGAGTTCTGAACACCGTCTTAGGTACATCTTCCTTCCTCACTTTTCAGTTGATGATACCCCGTACGAAAATCTATTTTAGAAAAATACTTTTCCCCTTTCACCTGATCAAATAGATCATCGATCCTGGGCAACGGATATTTATTCTTAATCGTTAACTTGTTCAACTATCGATAGTCGATACAAAGTCGTAACGACCCATCCTTCTTCTTTACAAACAATACTGGCGCTCCCCATGGAGACACACTCGGTTGAATGTACTTTCTATCTAATAGTTCTTATAATTGAACCATTAACTCCTTCATTTCTACTGACGTCATTCTATATGGGGCCTTTGAAACTGGTGCCGTACCCGGCAGCAAATCAATCACAAACTCTACATCCCTATCTGGTGGAATACCGGGTAACTCCTCCGGAAACACATTCGCGAACTCTTGAACAACCACTATCTGTTCCAATGATGCTCCCACTCTTTGGGTGTCCACAACATTGCACAGGTAACCCTTACACACTTTCTTCAACATCTTCCTAGCTTGTGTCATGGTTAGACAACAAGAACGTCCTGGTAATTTATTACCATAAAACACCACCTCAGGTTTCTTAGAAAGCCTTAGGTTTACACTCTTTCTATGACAGTCTATTATCGCTCTATGGTTAATTAACCAATCTATACCTAGAATTAGATCGAATTCTCTTAACCTTACCGGTAAAAGATCTACCGATAATCTGTTACCCCTAATATCTATGAAACAATTCCTCTGAATGTTTTCAATGGGAATTATCTCCTCGTTTGCTACCTTAACATCTAACGGTATTTCTAACTTTTCAGGATTTAATCTCAATTGCTTAGCAAATCCACATGCTATAAAAGAACAAGTAGCACCCGAGTCAAATAACACATAAGCATTTATTTCATTGACCGGAATGATACCTACTACTACATCTGTTGATGCAACCGCATCTTGGACAATCATATTAAACGTTCGGGCTGAGGGTCTACCCAATGATGGTGTTGGTCCAGTATTGACTAAATTACCACTACCAGAACCCTTACTACCCTCCGCCCCCTTCTTCAGGCAATTTCTTGCTATGTGGTCCATCGACCCACAGATAAAACAGCCACGACTTTTCTTAGGATTAGGACAGTTGAGAGATATGTGACCCTCCTGCCCGCAATTATAACAACCCATTTTCCCTTTTAAACAGACTCCCAGATGAGTCTTACCGCATGTCTTGCATGCCTCCATCCTACGTTTAGGATCCCCTTGTTTCACCCCAATATTCCCAGGGTTTAAATTCTTTCGTTTAGGCATATTGCCACAACCACTGGTAACCTCTGCCTTATTTCCTCCCTCTCCTTTACCCTTATTCTTTCGTTCCTTGTGGTATTCGGTCAACGCCTCACTACCACCCTCTGCTATTATCGTCTTTTCCAGAATGGTTCTATAGGATGCACTCTAAAAAACTGATATCCTACTATAGAGCCAGGGTTACAGGCCCTGCTCTAACCTACGTGCCTTTGTCTCCTCCGTGTCCACTTGGTGTGGAGTAAACCTTATCAATTCATTGAATTTGGCCGCATATTGGGGAACCGTCATGTCCCCTTGCTTCAGTTCTAGGAACTTAATCTCCATTCTCCCTTACATGCTAGTAGGGAAGTAGTTCTCGAAGAATACCTTTTTGAACTATTCCCATGTAACAACAGCAGCTCTAGCCTCACCCTGGTGAGTCTTCCACCAGTAGTTGGCTTCCCCCTTCATCATGTAGGTCGCAAAAGAAGTCTTTTACGCCTCATCTACGTTTGTAATAACAAACGCCATGCAAGTATTATCAATCTTACACCAACTCCCCTAATAGTAAATCATGTGAATCAATAGTACACACATGTGAACACATAGTTATAAGCATGTGAATTAATAGCAATTAATTGCTCATTTATCCGGTCAATTACCCGATTGGTCAATATAACCTCCAGACATTAATTATTATCGAAATAAATGTCGATTTCCACTATCACTAATAATTCTCACACAATGGAACTATCAATTTCATCTTTAATTAACACGAACTTATTCATCATTAATATTATAACTCATAATATTTAACAATCAGGTCGTTCTCAGGAAAGAGGGGGCTTTTCGATAAGGATTTCTCCTTATTGGCGCGCAATTAGGTGACCAAACCTCTCCTTGACAGAACTTCTAGACATTATCAATATTGCAAATAATAATATGAATAACTTTGTCGTCTCAATTATTGATTTAATAATATAAAAATATTATGCAGATCATACTGTGACAATAATTGAATCAATAATATGAGAGATATGATGCAGCAATTACTGTAGCAATAATTGAGTATAACTGAGTGACTTCTCACTTAAGCATCAATAATCAATACCGCGTGCTACTATGCAACCACGCGTATTACTGTACTTTACTACCGGGTAGTTCAACAGTTTAACGGCAAAACGGTAAAACTTTCACCGTTATTTTTATAAAAAAATAATTATGTCATTTTCTAACTACGACAATACTTCCGTTGTGGGGTCCACCAATGAATGTGTCGTCGTACGAATATTTCCTATTAAAATGAATATTCCCCGACCAATCAAATATTATATAACCACTTGCTTACTTTGCAAAATTTGTAAATAATACCCACAACTATAACATTATATCAAATCCACACCATAATATTCAAAAATATATTTCGAGAAAAATTAATCTTTATTCATAAAAGTTGGGGTCTTACAACCTCCCCTTCTTATGAAATTTCATCCTCGAAATTAGGGTGCGTACCTGATATGTCGAAGAGATGAGGATACTTTGACTTCATTTCAGATTCTAACTCCCAGGTTATTTCCTCAACATCGTGATTTCTTCACAAAACTTTGACTTGAGGTATAACCTTGGAGCGTAGAATATGATCCTTCTTATCCAAGATTTTAATAGGTACCTCCTCATACGTTAAATCTTCCACTATCTCATCCGGTTCTAATTCAATAATGTGGTTTGGGTCTTTCACATATTTACGTAACATAGATATGTTAAAAACGTTATGAACACGAGACATACTTGGTGGTAAGGCGAGTCTATAGGCCACAGTTCCTACTCGATCGAGGATTAAAAATGGGCCAATCAATCGAGGATTGAGCTTTCCTCTCTTTCTAAATCTCGTAACTCCTTTCAATGGAGCAACACGTAGCAATACATGATCTCTAATATTAAATTTCACATCCTTTCGATGAAGATCATCATAACTCTTTTGTCGATCTTGTGAGTTTTTTATACGTTGTCGGATCGTTTGAATCTTTTTATAGTTATACGTACCAACTCCGGTCCCAACAACATTACTTCACCCACCTCATCCCAGCATACTGGAGAACGACACTTTCTTCCATACAACGCCTCAAATGGAGCCATGCTAATACTTGCTTGATAACTATTGTTGTATGAAAACTCCACCAATGGTAAGAACTTGTCCCAACTTCCCTTAAAGTCAAGGACACAGAGTCTTAATAAATCTTTAAGAGTTTGAATAGTCCTTTCCAACTGCCCGTCCGTTTGAGGATGATATGCCGAGCTAAATTACAAATTCGTGCCCATAACTTTTTGCAAACTAACCCAAAATCGTGAAGTGAATCTTGGGTCTCGATCAGAAACTATGGATACTAGCATACCATGCAATCTTACAATCTTGTTTATGTACATACGAGCAAGACGTTCAAGTGTATAAGTTTCTCGTATCGGTAAGAAATGAGCAGACTTGGTCAATCTATCAACAATGACCTAAATCGCATCTCTGCCATGAGAAACCTTGGGAAGACCAGTAACAAAATCCATAGTAATGTGCTCCCACTTCCATTCTAGAATTTCAAGTGGTTACAATAGACCTTTTGGCACTTGATGCTCCGCCTTGACTCGTTGACAAGTTAGACACCTTGAGATAAACCACGCTATCTCTCTCTTCATTATGCTCTACCCAAATGTATGTCGAAGATCACGATATATTTTGGTAGTCCCAGGATGGATTGCAAACTGTGTGTTGTGCGCCTCCATCATGATTTTATACTTCAAGTCAGAATCGTTAGGAACACAAAGTCTGAAGTTGACTCGAAGTATTCCTTCTTCATCGATTTTTTCTTCCGAAATAGCACCTTCTTGCACTTTCTTCCTCATACGCATTAGCTCCAGGTCTGTAGCTTGAGTAGCTTTAACTTTATCGATTAAAGTCGGTTCTAAGCCCAAAAAGCTACGTACTTCGGTCACTGACTTAGGTTGCTCCCAGCTTTGAATTGCTTTAATCTTTGCTGGGTTAATAGATATTCCGTGATTTGATATCACGTGCCCAAGGAATGTTACTTCCTCAAGACAGAACTCGCATTTCTTCAACTTGGCATATAACTTATTTTCACGAAGCTTTTGGAGTATTAGCCTCAAGTGTTGCTCATGATCTTCACGGCTTTTAGAGTAAATGAGGATGTCATCAATAAAGACTACCACAAAGTGATCTAAATATTCCTTGAATACTCGGTTCATCATATCCATGAAGGCAGTAGGAGCATTAGTCGATCCAAAAGACATGACTAGGAATTCGTAATGCCCGTACCGAGTTCTGAAAGTAGTCTTTAGAACGTCATCAGTTTTAATCTTCAACTGATGATATCCAGAACGAAGATCGATCTTTGAAAAGAATTTGGCGCCTTGCAACTGGTCAAACAGGTCATCAATGCGAGGCAACGGGTACCTATTTTTGATGGTGACATGATTCAACTCCCGATAATCAATACAAAGTCGCATACTTCCATCTTTCTTCTTCACGAATAGAACAGGAGCACCCCAAGGAGACGTACTAGGTCGAATGAAACCGATGTCTAACAATTCCTGCAGTTAAATTTTTAACTCCTGAAGTTCAATAGGTGCCATTCGATATGGGGTTTTGGAAATGGGTTTTGTACCAGGTTTAAGGTCGATACCAAACTCGATTTCACGCTCCCGGGGTAGGCCAGGAAGTTCTTCGAGGAATACGTCAGGAAATTTATTAACAATAGAAATATCATTCAAATCTGACGTATTTTTGTTTAAATCTGTGACATGGGCTAAGAAAGCTTGACATCCGTTTTTCAATAAATGAATAGCTTTGTGGCTTGATATGATAGTGATTGACTTTAGTGGTTTGGTTGCTTGAATTCACATAATCGATTGGTTAGGCATATGAAAACTAACAACCTTACGAAAACAATCAATTTTTGCATGATGAGTAGTTAACCAATCAATCCTTACAATCACATCAAATGCAAGTATTTTTAAGGAAATAAGATCGACAGGTAATGTGAGGGCACCGATTTGAACCAAACAAGACTTATAAATAGTGGATGTAATGAAGGTTTCTCCCAACAAAGTTTCAACAGATAAGTCAAATTCTAATTTCTCCGGAGTCAAATTTAAACGTTGAGCGCAAGTAGGAGAAATAAAAGAATGGGTAGAACCGGTATCAAATAAGGAATAGACATTGCTAGAGTTTATGATTAGCTTACCCGTGATCACCTCGTTCGATTTCCTCACTTTTGGGAGGTTACGACAAACGCTCTCCCTTGAACTATCGGTTTTGTCTTGTCTGGGACGGCCTTTGATGCCTCTATCCCAGCTGGACTTGACTTTGGTGCATGAAAAAATTGGGCAATGTGACCTTCTCTTTCACAATTATAACATGCTTTGGATTACTGCGTACAGTTTGGACTGATATGTCCCTCCCCTCCGCATTTGTAACAAACGGTTGGCTGTCGTTCCCCTTCCTTAATAATAGGTGATGGTGATGACGTCTTTCCATCATTGTTGAATCACCTGTTCTTAAAATTTTCACTTCTATTATCTTGGCCATGATTACCACCGAAGTGGTTACCATTTCTGGCATGTTGATTCCCTATACGTTTGTTATCAGTGCTTCGATGACTGCACCACTGGTATTATCATTTTGTCGGCTGCTCTCTCTTGGTTGGGTTGACTCGTTATCACGCTCCAATAACTTAGCCCTATTTACAACATCTGAATACAAACACAGTTTATGAGAAATTAAGTATTGACGTATCTCGGGTTTCAAACCTCTTAGAAACATCCGCATCATTCTTTTCTCATTATCAACCAAGTGGGATGTAAACCGGGACAACTCGGCAAACTTAGCTTCGTACTGTGACACGGTCATATTGTTCTGCTCTAGCTTGATGAACTCTACCTCTTTAATGTGACGAATACTTTCGGGAAAGTACTTGTCGTTGAACAGTTCTTGGAATTTCTCCCAAGACATTTTCAGTACGGCAGGTTGAGTACGCTTTATAGATTCCCACCAGTAATCTGCCTCTCCTCGCAACATAAAGGTGGCAAATAGAACCTTTTACTCCTCGGAGCATCCCAAGACATCAAATATTTTGGTGATCTGCTTTATCCACGTCTCTGCCTTAAGTGATTTTGGCTCTCCAATAAACTCCGGTAGTCCCAGCTCCTTGAACTGTTTAGCGGTGACCGTCCGAGAGTTGCCAGTGTTTCCACCTACATTTTGAACAGGAGTCGCTCTCGCCTAATGTTGCATAAATTGCATAAAGCCTCTGAACATCCCATCGTTCACCATTTTATCGGTGTTATTGTTTACCTGAGGATTATTATCTTCCTGTTGCACTTTATCATGGGTATTGATCATTGATGACTCAAAGGTCTCATGTGCTTCATTGCTTATCTCAACATTTTCGGATACCATTTTCAAATTCTACCACTAAACAAGGGTTAATTGACATGTCACATATTATCCCTATACTCTGACCGACCAATTAAATATCAAATAAACTTAGGTAGGTCATACTAGCGAAGGAATTTCCCGTCTCTCCCATCCTAGTTCTTGTCTCACATCTCAGCCAGTGATCATATCCCTAAGCTTTGATACAAACTGTGACGCCCCCAAAATAGGTATACATCACCCATCTTGAGTCGCCAAATACATGTTACAAAATTCAAATACAACTTAATTATACATTAGTCGTGTAAAATACGACAAAACATAATCTAAGAGTTTTAATAAGAATATTGTCATCTAGACAATATCCACACTCAATGTAGTCCTCATTATATTTATTGTCACACTATTTTATAGAATAGTGAGGACTACTAAAACAACCATCTGGATAGTCAATACGTTCCCCTACTCGTCCCAGCTATATTCTCATTTCTTGAAGAGAACAGTGAAAGAAAGGGTGAGCTCAACTAGCCCAGTAAGAAATATTATGACTAAGATAATGCAGAATAAATTATCCTTAGCCTTCAACAGTAAAACAACTGATAGAATATAATAGATAACAAGTTTTAGATTAACAACTGCAGCGAAATAAGCAATCCATTAGAAGAGTCAAGTAGAGCATAAAATCTACTATCTTCTATGATTTTAAAAGTTTTTCATCAACTTTATCGCTGAGACTCAGCTTAATAAATAAAATCAAATCATCCCTGCATCACGCCAAGGATATTCATGTAATCATCAATGGTCATGATTATACCGAATAATCCCTGGTCATAATCATACCAACAACTGTCCATCAATGAACTACAGGCCAATGAGGACTTTCACCACATTATTCGTAACATTACGGTCATGATTATACCGAATAATCCCTAGTCATAATCATACCAAGTCCATCTATGCACGTAAGCCAAAGATGACTTTCATCACAATATAAGCATGAGGATGATGACAATGACATAAGAATTCAATAAAACAAGTTCAAGATAAATTTTAAAGATTTATATTCTAATTTATCTAGAAATCAATAACGTCCAAATTGTCAACATGATACTGCTTTGTGGAGTAAATTCAAGAATGCTCAGAAGAATATTTCCTTGAAAAGATACTGGATGAAGCGCAAATATTCAGGATATTCTACTAATTTCATAGTGTATAGAAGCCAAAACTTTAACCAACTGAGTATAATAGAATATATGAAACTGCAAATGGATTTTTGTCCGCTATGCGGTAATCCACGTAAACAGATCATTTCCACAATTTAATAAGGAATGAATACGAAGGATCATTCACTATGCATGCGGTAATCCACATAAACAGGTTATTCCAACAGAATAATAAAGAATAGAATAACAGAAGAATTCACCATGCATGCGGTAGCCCGCGTAGACAGGTTATTCCAACAGAATAATAAAGAATGGAATAACAAAAGAATTCACTAGGCATGCGATAGACCGCACAGACAGGTTATTCCAACAGAATAATAAAGAATGGAATAATAGAAGAATTCACCAGGCATGCGATAGACAGCACAAACAGGTTATTCCAACAGAATAATAAAAAATGGAATAATAGAAGAATTCACCAGGCATGCGATAGACCGCACAGAAAAGTTATTCCAACAGAATAATAAATAATGGAATAACCCTTACGAGTATTAAAAAAAATAACTCTTTTCATGAATACGAAAGAAATAATACCCCTTACCTTAGAAGAAACTGGGTACTGGAATAGTGAGGTAGCAGACTTCTCTTCTTATTTCTCTCTATAATTTCTCTCTATAATAATTGCTCTTGTGAGACTTAGTGAATTGGTGAGAATGAAAAAAGAATGAGCTTCTATTTATAAGAAAATATTGTTTCAATAATTACACGTTTTGGGGCTTAAAATATTATAGTATAATATCTTCCTCTTTTTTTTCATTTTTAATTTTGTCCTGCAAGTATTATCAAACTTGCACCACATCCCCTAATAATAAATCATGTGAATTAATAGTTCATTCATGTGACTCAATTGTATAATCATGTGAAAAAACTAATTATAGTATAGTACCTTCAACTATACCTCCATTATTAATTTAGTCATGCAAATATTATCAATCTTGCACCAACTCCCCTAATAGTAAATCATGTGAATCAATAGTACACACATGTGAACACATAGTTATAAGCATGTGAATTAATAGCAATTAATTGCGCATTTATCCAGTGAATTACCCGATTGGTCAATATAACCTCTAGACATTAATTATTATCGAAATAAATGTCGATTTCCACTAACACTAATAATTTCCACACAATGGAACTATCAATTTCATCTTTAATTAACATGAACTTATTCATCATTAATATTATAACTCATAATATTTAACAACCAAGTCGTTCCCAGGAAAGAGGGGGCTTTTCGATAAGGATTTCTCCTTATTGGCGCGCAATTAGGTGACCAAACCTCTCCTTGATAGAACTTCTAGACATTATTAATATTGCAAATAATAATATGAATAACTTTTTCGTCTTAATTATTGATTTAATAATATAAAAATATTATGCAGATGATACTGTGACAATAATTGAATCAATAATATGAGAGATATGATGCAGTAATTACTGTAGTAATAATTGAGTATAACTAAGTGACTTCTCACGTAAGCATCAATAATCAACACCGTGTGCTACTATGTAACCATGCGTATTAATGTACTTTTACTACCGGGTAGTTCAACAGTTTAACGGTAAAACTTTCGCCGTTATTTTTATAAAAAGATAATTCTGTCGTTTTCTAACTACGACAATACATCCGTTGTGGGGTCCACCAATGATTGTGTTATCGTACGAATAGTCCCTGTTAAAATGAATATTCCCCGACCAATCGAATATTATATAACCACTTACTTACTTTGCAAAATTTATAAATAATACCCACAACTATAACATTATATTAAATCCACACCATAATATTCAAAAATATATTTCGAGAAAAATTAATCTTTATTCATAAAAGTTGGGGTCTTACATATTATATATTATGCAAACATGCTTCGCATGTTAATTAATGTGACGCGTATTTTATATATATATGTGCATGCGCGCTAAACAAGATGAGACAAATTAATAACATGCAAACCCCTCAAATATTTTATATTAAGTCCTAAGCGTTCAAAGATATTTAGAATATCGAACGTCGCCTTCTAGTATGATAAAAATAATAGAGTATCAATTAATTATTATAAGTTTGTTTTGTCACCACAAGGCTTATCTTAATTCTTTGAGATATTAATTTTATCACATTTGATGCTTATAAAGAAAAATGAACAATGTTGTTTTGTTGTGTCACCACAAGGACAATATTTTTCCTTTTTGAATATATGGAGTGCTATGTTGGACTTAACTTAGATAATTTTGATTCGGATGTGCCACCACTTGATCAAAATAATCTAAGAGGCAAAATACAAGGAGTTGCATAGTTGATGTAATTAACAAGAGTTGTCTACCTATTTATTTATATATAGTTTGTTATGTCACCACAAGTCTATATACATTTGAAATGAGATCCTTATTCTCACTAGCATATCTTCAATTAGATATTGCCAAACTATATTTATTGAGGGTAATATAGTTTGAAGAAAATAGTGGGAGATACCAATTTAAAACAAGACCTAATTTATTTTGGTAATTAATAAAAGAATGTATGCTAAAATATTGTTAATTAAAAATTCATTTACAGAATTTTACAATGTCTAAATTACTATCACTACGAAGCATATTAGATGTTATTTAACCGGACCGTATTAAATAGATTGGTTAAGGAATTTGAGAATAGTTCTCACAGCTGAAAAGCTATCTTATGTCCTTAATACGCATATCCCTACAATGGTTGCAGACAATGCCTCTGAGGAAGACATTGCTACTTTTAGAAAGTGACAAGGTAATGCAAAGTTGGCTCAATGCATCATGCTCGCATCCATGAGTAACGAGCTTCAGCGTAAGCATGAAACTATGGATGCTCCTACTATACTTCTGTACATCAAGTAGTTGATGGTGAGGAAAGTAGGATTGATAGATATCAGATATCTAAGGAGCTCTTTCGATCTAGAATAACTGATGACACCATAATATAGACACAAGTCCTTACCATGATCAATTTGATTGAACAATTAGGAAAATAGGTTTTGTTATAGATGGAGAGTTGAGCCAAGATTTGATCTTGCAGTTACTCCTGGACTCCTTCTCACAATTGTTGTGAATTTTTCATATGAACAAGCTAGATATCAGCCTCGCTGATTTGCTTAACATGTTGAAAAATAGCTGAGAGTCACTTTCCAACCAAGAAAGACCAAGTCTTACTGGTAGAGGCCAAAGGATCTTCTAAAAAGAAGAACGATTCAAAGAAAGTAAACAGAAAGGCAAAAATAAAGGATAATAAGAACAAAACTGATACAAATAAAAAAGGAGTTTGCTTCCACTGCAATAAGCCAGGACACTGGAAAAGAAACTGGGAGAAGCATCTTGCAGAGCTAACCCGAAGAAGCTTAGTGAAGTTTCGGTTACAACTATAATTATGTTCATGATTTAAAATAAATTTTTCTTTAAGTCAAGGTTCTACTTGGGTATTGGATATTGACTTTGGTTATAATAAATATAGATTTATAAAGAGACCAAGCCGAAGTAGAAAGCTAAACAAAGATAAGTAATCCTATGTGTAGAAAATAAAGCAAAGGTTGTTGCATCAGCCATAGGAACTTATAGTTTAGCACAACCTACGGGCAAGTCTATTAAGTCAATAAGTTATTATTGTATTCTAGTTCTCGTTGGAAATATTATTTCTATTTTATTGTTGGACAATGAAATCTTTGGTATTATATTTAAGAACAATTGTTGTTCTATTTATAATAATAATAATGTTTTGTATAGAACTAAAATATTACTTAATAGATTTTGTGTACTTGACTTACGTAAAAATTATTTTGCAAATTAAACAAACTAGTATAAGAAAAGGAGATGATTGTTCAAAAAGTCGAATGTGTATATTTGTTGAAATACAATTGTGAATTATTTGAAAGGTTCAAAGAATTTAGAAATAAAATAAATTGGCAAAGTATTAGGATTCTTTGATCGGATCAAGGAAGGAATAATTGTGCAATGAGTTTCTAGATCATCTTAAATGATTTTCTCACAATGGACGCCTCCTGATACATAATAATTGATTGATGTATCTGAAAAAAAAAATCTTACGTTGTTGGACATGGTGCGGTCCATAATAATTTTACCGACATTCCAGTATCCCTCTTGGGTCATGCCTTCGAAATGGCTGCATATCTACGAAAAAGGTAACCTCAAAATTCGACCCCAAGACTCTATAAGAGTTATGGACATGGAGGATTCCTAACCTTAAGTATGTTAAGATAAGGGGTTGTCCAACTTATGTGAAAAAGTTTCAAAGGATAAGCTAAGGACAAGATTTGACAAATACATATTTATGGGACATCCTAAAGTAAGTTTAGGTTATATGCTCTATAATCATACTTAGCGAAAGGTGTTTGTTGCGAAACACGCTACTTTCTAAGATAAAGGTGTTTATCATTAAAGGAGCTAGTGGGAGGATAATAGATCTTCAAGAGTTCAAGAACCACAAAATACTGTAAGTCAAATAAGAGGAACATATAGATAGAACTATTGTACCACAACCGAATTATAAATCTGGAATAGTACCGAAGATACCTAGGAGGTATGGATTCATCATGGATGATGATGATGATATACATATCATAGAAGATGATGATCCAGTTATATACAATGAGGTAAGTGTTGTAGACACTCAGAGAAATGGATTGAAACAAGCTTCTCAAATATGGAACATTTGTTTTGATGAGACAATCAAAAGAGCTTGATTTTATCAAAAACAAGAATGAACCTAGTGTATACAAAAGGGTCAGTGGGAGCTTCGTGACATTCCTAGTATTATATATTGATATACTACGGATAAGGAATAACATACCAATGCTACAATCAGCAAAGATAAAGTTGTCTAAACATTCCTCCATGAATGATTTGGGAAGAGTATCTAAATTGGGGATACAAATCTATATAGATAGATTTAACAGGATGCTCGACTTAACCCAAGGAACGTATATTCATTTGATGCTAAAGTCGTTTAGCATGGCAAACTCCAAGAGTTGTCTTATGTTGATGAGTCATTGAGTGTATCTCTCTTAATAATCCTCATTGACTCCTGAAAGAGAGATCACATGAGTTACAATCACGTATACAATGAAATATACGAGACCTGATGTTGATCGATCATATTTTGTAGAAGATCACTATAAGATAGTGAAAAATATCTTAAAGTACTAAACCGGTACTAAGGATGTGATCATATTCATAGTGGGTTTGAATTAAAACTAGAGGGCTTAACACACAAGTTTTTTAAACTGACCAAGACAACAAATCTATTTTAGGGTAAGGTGTTACCTTGAACGGTGGTGCAGTGAATTGGAAAGGTTCCAAACAGCAAAGATTACTAAAAAGGGGATTAGTGAATCCGGATAGAATTGTACGTACGTTGCTTGCTCATTGGATAAGGATGATTGATCTCATGATCATTTGTGTGGAGACACTAAAGTAAGTATGTAGGTGCTTATTAGAGAATAAGTTCACTGAACGTGACTCGCTAAGGAATACCTAATGGAGTTTTACTTGCCTGTCAATACGAATTCCTGTAGTGATAGTAGTATAAATGATCCTTAGATTTGAGATCATCATAGTATCTTATATATAATGAATTACACTTTGACTTATTCCTTAAGACTCTTAGATTATATCAAAGGGTATGCTTGGGTGTAATAAGTTATATATGAAGATAATGAATTATCAATAAAAAATCTACCACTTCTAGTAAAAGAAGAGAAATGTCCTATGTGATTCGATAAATGACAACCCAGGAATCCTTGGCCAAGGTGGAATGAAATTAGAAAGTAGTTTCTAATTTGCATTCATTAGGAGTTGTGCATTTAGAAATCGAAGTACACATAATTAAATAAAATAAGACTTGACAGTAATTTCATGTCTTATATTTAATTGGAAAATTGTATGGTGGAAGGATTGAATTGCACGGTAACTATTAACTCAAAGGTTCTTTTATGATTAATGTTGAAATCTATATTATCTGAAAAGTCGTTGATCGCTAGAGAGACTTATCCCTATTGTAGAATAAATATTATTTATTTAAATAAATTAATCGTTTAATTTATTTATTTAAATAAGATTAGAATTGTTCTAATTGATTTATTCACAATCGGTTTAATATGGAGAACCTAAAGGGTCACCCCATAAAAGGAATAATAATTATTTAAGAAGTTAATGGCATAATCGTAATAATATGTTAAGTATATTTAATTTAATCTATGGTGATAGAATAAATTAAATAGTTTAATATTTATTATTTAATATTTTAGAAATATTAAATATAAATTAATAAGAGGAGTCTTATTAATATTATTACAATTATTATTATTTTAATTTCTAAAAGAGTTTAGGAATTAATTTAATATAAGTACTCTCATTTATTCCTAATAGGATTAGGAGGGAAAATTAGTTAAAAGAGTTTAATTAATTATCCCTAATAAGATTAGGGAGCTCATTTAATTAAAAGAGTTTAATTACATAAATAATACCTTATTTTAATTAAATAGGGTTACCTAATATCATTATAAGAGGAGTCTTATATCAGATATCAAAGATATACGTAATTCTAAATAGTTGGAGAGTACGCCCCCTTTTTTTATAGAGATAGGAAAAACTAGGGTTTGAGCCAATACACCCTTCTTCTTGAAAATTCTTATTCCTTGATGGATCACCTCTAGAGGCCATACACTTGGGTGGCTTAAATTGATCAAATGAAGGAATCTACCCGGAGATTCAAGGAGATCGCGGAGAAGTAGGAGGTGAACTCGTACCTGAGGAAGCTCGTTTCTATGAGGGTATGATTTCATAATATCTTATTCTTCGTTTAATTAATAATATGCATAAAGGATGATCCGGGTAATTGGTTTGTGAAAAATTTTAAAATCTGATTTTATTATGCTTCCGCTAATTTTTGCAATTTGATTGCTTCTTTGATTTTCACAAAACCTATCACTTAGCTCTCTATTTGTAGGAGAATATAGTTTCAATAATTGCACATTAAGGGCTCGGCTTATTACAGTTTGTACCCGGCTTATTACAGTTTCGTACGTAGGTTAATTACACTTTAGTACCTCTGTAATTGCTCTTTAGTCCCTCAAAATATCTTCCACCAGGTGACATCATGATAACATCTTCATGATGGCATCATCTTTGTGTTTTTTAAGGATGATGTCATGCTTACATCACGCTTTGCATCATCTGTGTTTCTTTAAGGATGATGTCATGCTTACATCATGCTTGCATCATCTTTTCTCTGATTGGTCAATTCTTCTTCACTTGGATTGAGTTACTACTTAGTTACTCTAACTAGGTTTTCTTTACCTAGTTTGGTTACATCAACTTAGTTACACATAACCTAGTTTTATTTCAACTAGTTACCTTTCAACTTGGTTCATTTTTGTATTTTTACTAATTTTCATAGCTAATTACACTTTTTCCCTTGGTATATTCTTAGAAAATGCCATTCTTAACTCCTAAGTTTCTGTAACTTAACCACACCAAACTAACCATGGTTAAAAACTAACTCATGTGTGGTTAGTTGGTGGGAAAGTAAAAATCTAGCCACTTTTGTTGACTAAGACTTTTTGACTTAGATTTTCCGTATTTGTATCGTATAATTTTCCTATTATATGATTATTATACTCTGTATTATTTTTGTATTATACAATGTATTATAATTATATTATACTCGTATTCTTGTCATATAATAATTCGTATTATACTTGTATTATTCTTCCGATTTAATTGACTTTTACTGATAAAAAATCTCATATTATTAAAATTTTAATTCCTAGACATTCATTAAATTATAAGAGAGGTTTTACCGAACTTCTCCAATAAGTTTCATCTTTCCTCATCATACTAATTTTGGCAAGCTCTTCGAATAATCGAAAAAAAACTTCTTTTACATTTTCAGATGAATAGTGATTTTTTGTCTTTTTCTCAAAAAGTTTTATTTTCTCATACGATCCTAAAACTAGTAAATTCAATCACAGAATTTCGTTCCACCATAAAAATTCCACGTTTTACACATCAAATAGAGCAATATTCATAAAATCTTATTTTATTTAATTATATTCCAAAATACTTAATTTTGTTAACTAAGTACTTTTTTCGGGTCGTCACAAAGGCTACGGGGTAGCTTTAGTTCCCTATGATAGAAGTTTATTATTATTATGTTGCAAAAAAACTTATTTAGCGTCTTGTATTAAGTTATGTTACATTATGTTATGTAATATTGTTGCAAGACTTGGGACGAGAATATTTATATTATATCAATGTAAATTATTCAATTAATCTGTTGTTTAAGTTATTGGTATACTAGAATGTGAAGCACCAGATTCGAGATAGAGGTATCTGAATTTGGGGGCGTCACAGGTTGGTATCAAAGCTTTATGTTATAAACCTTAGGAGCGAGAATCCTTATGCTATAACCTTAGATGAATTTAGAGAGTAGAAGGAGATAAAACTCATATAGAGTTTTCTTAGTAAAGTTAGTAGCATTGTGAAATATATTTTCATTCTATACAATAAATTTATATTGTGAAGTACTAATGAAGTTGTTGTTTGTTTGTTTTGTGTTTGTAGCTATAGGATGCCTAAGCTAGGAGAACCTAGTAGGACTGTAGAGGAGGAGCCACATGACATACACGTGGTGTATAAAGCACCTCTGACAGTAGAACCCATCTCGGTAGTAACCCCTATCGAAGATGAGGAGGACGAATAAACAGATTTGAGCCGATGGATAATGATCCCGAGGAAGACTCTGATGGGGTACCACATGATGGGACCACATTCGAGGATCAGATGCTAGGAGAATATGACGAAAAAATACTAGAGTTAGGGAGTAAGGTTGAGGAACTAGAGGTTGAGGCTCAAGAGAGGCCAACCAAGATACAGGACCTAAAAACTGAAGCCCATAAGAGGCAAATTAAGATCCAGGAATTGGGAGTAGACATTGCTTAGTGCAAGGAAGCATGTATACAGTTAAGGACCCTTGTTCACTGTTTGTTGGCCAGAAATGGGGAGTTGGCAGGAAGACTAGAACAGTAAGAGCAGAGGGAGCTGAGCGAGAAGGCAAAAAAGGAAGCCCTTAGGACATAGCTTTCTTGGAGATTATGGAGAGGATCCATTTCGAGGAGAAGTGGGAAGAAGCTTGTGATAGAGCTGAAGACTTAAATGATGAAATAAGGTGCAAAAAGACGAATATGAACATGATGGGCTATGTATTTCGCACAGTGCTGGACCGATGGATTGATGGAGTATACCATTATCTGACAGAGCAATGACAGACCCGTTATACCCTGAGCAGAGATTTGATGGCCCACATAAGGCAGATAGAGTACAAGATCACAGTAGAGCGTGAGATGTAGGGTTAAGATCTTATTGTGTGAGTCTAGTGGTAGTAGTTACATTTATGTATTGTTGTGTAAATCTCATCTTTTGTGTAAGATGCAGGATAGTTGATGTAAACCCCATGTTCTGTTAGATGGGTAGTATGTTAGTATACCTAAACATTTGATATAGTAGGGGATATATGCTAACGTTTATAAAAGTATGCTAAAAGACCATCTTGATTGATGTACTGATTTTGGCATATGAAGATAAATATTTTTATTTAAATGTGTTATCGAATTGTTACATTAAGAATAAATACTTAAAGAATATTATAAGATAATAATATGAAGTTATTATTTCAGAAAATGCCGCCCAAACGTAGACTACTAGCACCATAAGAATCGGTAAATAATGAGAGGGATCAAGTAGACCATATCTAACGGTTAACCGACTTATAAGGAGAAGTCCTTCGAGGAAGAAATAATAAACCCGTGCGTACGAACCCTCAAAAGTTTCCCGTAACCAACTTTAAAGACTTTAGGAGGGTAGGTGTGACGCCCCCAAATTCAGGTACTTGAAACCCGAATTCAATGCTTCACGATACCATTTCTTTGAGCGAAATATTAATAATAATGTCATAAATATCAAACTTAATTTACATATTAGAGTTGTCTAAATCCCAGGTACGCGACCTTTAAAACATTCCATTACATGATAGATAATAAATATCATCATCTTATTTAAGTCTAGCTATTACATAAGATAACACAAACTTAATCTGCTAGTTTTCCTTTTCCTTTGCTCTTGCCTGAACCATTAAGTCGATCATACATATCTGAAAACATTTAAATTAAGCAAGAATGAGCATTTGAGTGCCCAACAAGTAATAGAAATCAATAAACAATAGCTGAAAGGATTAAATATTTTTTTTGAGTGACACTTCTACAACGAAGCAATAGTTGTTAAGTAACTGAAACAATTCTAATCAATATACCAATTCTATTTCAAATTTTTGAAACTACGTATTGACTATAAATGGAGATCAGTCGACAGACTATGAACATTGTTTTCTATTTTCGAAAAGGTTTAACAGAACTTCATCTGTAAACCGTCATAACTTACGGGCACGGGGGGTGATCAGCCCGTTATGCCCTGTATTGATCAATACTACATACCAGAACGATATTCTTATTCATCATAACAGCCTTGGGCGCACAAAAATTTCTCAGATTCGGGATGTTCATACTTATCCTGAATCCGAACCAAAATAATTTGGTTGGATAACAACAGTGTTCTATCATGTTCAACGATATTCTTAAATCTGTGTCTAGCTGAGTCAAATAGCTTAAACGATTTTTAATTAAGGTATACATACTGGAAATCAACAACTATGTATCAGCATGTACAATAATTATCCAAGTGAGGACACTTATATAACCATACTTAGAAATTTACGAATAAAATAGATATATCTGAATCTAATAGTAATATTGTACTGATAAATAATGTACGAATAGAGTTCGAGAACTTGCATGAATACGAATATTTGAGTACATAATCAATAGCAATAGAGTTAGTAATCTAACATAACGATAATATAAATCTGAAACTTTCTTACTCATGTCCATTGCATAAAGGAAATGCACAGGTTAGGATACTTGCATGGATACTATGACTAATAACAATACAGTTTAAAAGCTTGTATAACCGGAATAAAATTCAATAACAGACTTACAAAGGTTTACTGCATAAATAGATATAAAGAATAGAGATACTTGCCTTAAGCGTAGTTTATCCACGTAATTAAATCAACACTTTCGAATCTTATTTATAACGTATTACACGTATAAGATGCTCATTAGCTAACACATTCGTTAACGAATTGTTCGACATGATTCAAGTATGCACATATGGTACAGACTCAACCTATATGTTTATTATGAAATTAATTATCTAGTTATTTCATAAGCAAATTAAGAATCCTCAAGTTTAAAGTATTTTCACCCATGAACTTTTATTATCCAAAGAAAACACTATCTTATTACTTAGTCCTCACATATACACATGCATTAGTAGATTTTAAACCATTTCTAGTAGTAAAGACATCATACAAGTTAACTATCAAAATCAGATTGTAGAAACTCAGATTCCAGAATGGCGCGGCTGCGCCATGGCTAAGCCTAGGACCGGCGCAGTTGCGCAATCCTCTAGCCAAGCCAAGACTCAGCTGTTGCCTTATGGTTTCTGTTCGGCTTGAACACAACATTCATACACAATATATTTTGTCATGTTAAGGTCTTTTCATGCTTCTCAAGTGAATCTAGGTTTCTTCTTTCATATTATGGTTTTGAGTTAAATATTTCAACAATTTAATGTCATTCAAGGTCATGAAATCACACGGTCTAACATGCTTGCCTTCTAAACATACAAGGTAGTTATAAAACTCATATTAGACGTACTTGTGTGTATTCATATTGCATACATGAAATTATTCTAGTTATTATTTTGAAAACATGCTTTATTTAGTTTTAACTTGATTTCACAACTCTTAACATAATAGGTATATATGCATGATACATTTAGCAAGTTTAAAAGTACCATCAAACATGCACATAAAAGTCAGATTCTAACTTCCAAAGTATTATGTTCATATTCTCGTTCACAGGACATCTTAAACCTTTAGAATCTAGATATTTATATGATACAACTATATTTTGAAAATATGTTCAAATTTGCTTTTGAAACTATTTTAAACTTGAACAATGCAATTTCACCCATACAATACAACCTTAAGGCTCTAATCATATGTAGTCAAGTCATGTTATCATGCTAGCAAGGTCAGAATATAAAGCAGGTAGTAGTCATGCATGATATCTCACTATACTAAGTTAAAACTTCTTTAATACAAATCCTAAATAAGATGGTTAAGATCAAAGGAACTATGAATCATATAAACACAAGTTAACGATTTATTCATGCATTTCTAAATCATACCAACATGCTTGCAAAGTTAGTATATGAACATAGCATACCTACATCTCAAGTTCCTTTCAAAAGTCCTAAATCCATTTTAAACTCTATACCTTCGTAAATCACGTATGGTAATCCAAACATGCTCACATTAGGTTAATATACTAATATATACATGTTACACATGCTTGCATGCTAGTTTAAGTCATGATAATTGACTAACATTGATTAGATTTTTAACAGAAAGCAAAAGCTGGAAACAGAGACTGACGCAACTGCGCTGCGCCTCAGTGTAAATCCGGCGCAACTGCGCCGTGTCTGGTTCGAGCCAAGAACAGTCTGCTTCGGTAGAACTTTAGCCCAACCACAATAATTATACACACACTTGATTCTAAACATCCATATATTAGTTTAAACAAGCTTGTGTGATTATATAACAACTAATTAAACATTACCCAACCTCATCATCATCTATTTCCACATAATTTAAGAATTTGAAATTTAAGAACTTAAGAATTCATTTTAGCAGAGAATGAAAATGGAAAGCAGGGAATGGGGCTTATACCTCTACAATTCTGAAGTGAACTTACTCCAAATGAACTTCCAGTTACTTATAATACTAGTATGCCCTCAATCTCACACTTAAAAAAATTATCAGACAATTCAAGCAACATAGATAATGAAGGGAAGTGTTCAATTTATAGAGAATTCCTTGACCATGTCAAGCCATTGTCCAAGAAATCAAACCAAAAGATGGAAGAATAGCATGAAGGTTATCAAGGAGTTGGTAATTTGTAGTTGGTTTGCATCATTATTCCCACTCCCCCCATAATCATCACCTAGATTTCTAGCTTGAGCTTGGAAGAAGGAAGAGATAATAGGCCTTAGCCTTTTTTCATAGTTCACGTGAATGTGAAAATAGGGAGCATTTTGGACACTAAATTTGGGACAACCCAAATACTTAGCAATCTTTTAACACTTATACAATTTCCTACTCTTATGTTATATAGTATGCCCATATCAACCATACCTTAGTTATAATCTAATGTCACAATAGGATTTACATAATTAATATTTCAAGGTAGTAGATGTAATATGGAAATGTAACATACATATAATACATGTACATTTTATCACACCGGTATACTTTATTAAACTAATAGTTTACAATATAATCATGGTATGTTATTTTAATATACACCCACATACATATTGTCACATACACCTTTCATCTCACATAGTTTCAATAAATCTTAATAAATGGTTACTATATATAGTATAGTCACATAAATACCACATTACACTATATAATATAGTTGCATTCCATATATATATATATATATATATATATATATATATATATATATATATATATATATATATTCTATTTAATTATTGCACATAACATTCAATATAATCTTATTATATTAATAAGGCTTAAATATGATTTACTACCCTAAACTATAGGCCGTATTTCACTTCGGTGATCCACCTTTTAATTTTGTCAATTAGATGATTGAACTATCAATTTTTTTCGATTTCATTCAATTGGGTCTGCCACGTCAGAAATTGCTGACGTGGCATCCTAATAGGCAGCAGGAGTGCTTATGTGTAAAAATATTATATATTTTTAATGAGATCAAAGGACAAAAAGGTAAAATAAGAAATAAAACAACTAAAAATTACACAAATAATATAAATTAGTTGTATAATTATTTATTTATAATTATATAAAAAATATAAATTATTTTTATTAAAAATAATTATTTTTATTAAAAAACTGTGTTTTTTTTTATTTTTTATTAAAAAAATTGTGTTTTAAATTAATGATAATAAAAATAAAAATATTAATGATGATAAAAATAAAAATAAAAGTGCAATTTTTTTTAATAAAAAAAATAATTATTATTTTATTAAAAAAAAAACCAACCAACTGCGTTTTTTTTTAAATAAAGCAACTGCGTTTTTATTTTTATTATTTTTAATAATTATTTTTATTAAGAATAATAATTATTTTATTAAAAAAAACCAACCAACCAACTGCTTTTTTTTTAGTTGCTTAATTATTATTTTTTTTATTAAAAAAAACTGCACTTTTATTTTTATTTTTATTATCATTAATATTTTTATTTTTATTATCATTAATATTAAACACAATTTTTTTTAATAAAAAAATTAAAAAAATGCAGTTTTTTAATAAAAATAAGTAATTTTAATAAAAATAATTATTATATTATTTATATAATAATTTATATTATTATATAACTATAAATAAATAATTATACAACTAATTTATATTATTTGTGTAATTTTTAGTTGTTTTATTTCTTATTTTACCTTTTTGTCGTTTGATCTCATTAAAAATATATAATGTTTTTACACATAAGCACTCATGCTGCCTATTAGGATGTCACGTCAGCAATTTCTGACGTGGCAGACCCAATTGAATGAAATCGAAAAAAATTGATAGTTCAATTACCTAATTGACAAAATTGAAAGGTGGATCACCAAAGTGGAATATGGCCATAGTTTAGGGTAGTAAATTATATTTAAGCCTATTAATAACTTACTTATTTGTTTTATGTCAATTATTTATTGATTAATTGACAATAGTATTAATTCATCCATTTCTCATTGATTAACGTAATTATTAATTATCTATATAATTTATAGACATATTGCTAACAATAATAATCACATATCATTAACTAATTAATCAATATTCTACAATAGTAATTAACAATTAATATTAATTAATTGCTCACTTCATAATTCCTTCGTCAATTAATATTATTATTAATATTTCTCACCACCGCACCACACAAGGCTTTCCACAAGTTTGTTACAACTCCACATTAACCAATTTAATATAATTGAGTTAACTCATCTCATAATACGAAATCTCAAATAAATATTTATTCCATTAATATATTCATAAGACATGAAAATTCTCGGATATTACATCACTTATAATAATCCTAATACTCATATCATATATACAATAATCATATGTTCACGAAAAATAAACAATAACTATTTTTATTGCAAAATTAATTCATTATATAATCTATAACGATCAATAATTCTTTAGAAAGAAGTTGTTTACAATTATTCATGTAATAAATAATTTTATTTATCACATATATACATATACTTTATTTTGCACATATTACCACCTATATATATATATATATATATATATATATATATATATAAAATTTATTCGCAAAGATTTTTTTATTGAAAATATTGGGTTATTACATTCACCCTCCCTTATAAGGATTCCGTTCCCAGAATCACCGCTTTAAAACTTATAGACACTAGGGCAAATAACATACACTGCCATTTCAAGTAGATCTCGATCAGATTCGATTGAACTAATCTTTAACTACTTAACATAAAGCTTGTCTATCTATTTATATGAAAATTTGATTTCTAACAGAACTCAAATTTCTCCTTCAAAATTTCTTTATAACATAATTTACTATATTTAAGAAAAATCATATATACGAAAATAAAATTCATACGAATAATACCTAAGGTTTCATCCCTGGCTGCTACGGTATCCTGAACCGTCATGTTGAAGACTCTTGCGGTTGATTTCGTCGAAGTTGGTCCCGTTATCGCCATTGTTCCACTGCCTCTCCCCACATTCACGTTTCCTGCATCCATTCTCCTTTTCGGACAATCATTTACCTTATGTTCCGTTGATCCACACAGGAAACACCCATTACTCGTCCTAGCATTGGGCCAGTTTGGAGAGATATGACCCTCCTGCCCACACTTATAGCACACGAACTTACACTAAGACACTCACCTGAATGATTTTTCCCATAATTTTTACACTGCACAGCCTGCTTCCTCAAACCTTCCTGTTTGACTTTGACATTTCCAAAATTGTTCCACTTTCTTTTTTCGTTCCCACTACCACTACCTGCTTTTACCTTCCCAGCTCCCTCAATCTTACCCTTGCTCTTTTTCTCCTTATTGTAGAGGCTCATGGCCTCACTTCCCCCTTCGGCTATGATAGCCTTCTCCAAAAGTGCTACAAAAGTATTTATTTGCAATACCGCCACCTTATTGTAGAGCCAGGGTTTTAAGCCCAGCTCAAACCTCCTTGCCTTGCCTCCGTATCAACTTGATGCGGAACAAACCTAGCTAATTCATTTGAACTTTGCGGCATACTCCGTAACTGTCATGTTCTCCTGCTTCAACTCCAAAAACTTTACCTCCATCCTAGCATGCACACTAGACGAGAAATAGTTCTCAAAGAACAGCGTCTTAAACCTAGTCCATGGTATCTCTCCTTCTCCTGCCCTAACTTAATTTGCCTCCCACCAGAAATTCGCCTCTCTCTTCATCATATAGGTGGCAAAAGATGTGTTTTGCTCCCCAACTACTCTAGCGACTACAAATGCTTTTTTTATTTCCTTAACCCAAGTTTTGGCTTCTATCGGGTCAGTGGTACCTCTAAATTTCGGCGGTCCTACGGCCTTAAAATCTTTAAAGTTTGCAAATCGATTGTCTGGTTGATTTCCTGCGGCCGGCATTCCATTCTGCATGGCTTGAGCTACCATGTTTACAAAATTCTGCATCAGGTCTGGTTGTTATTCTCCAGCATTGTTGACAGATTCTTCTACCCTTTGGTTTCGAGTTTGACGTCTTGGCGGCTTTATCTAGTTAAATAAAACATAATCTATATTTTATTAACTTACATTCTAAACCTTATCGTATAAGTTTAATATTTTAAACTTGTTTCATTAACCAAACATAAATTTATATTCAATTAACTATTTCATAGTACATAACATAGCATATATGGCTTTAAACATCTGATATCCCTTTGTGACCACAAAAGTCGGGAATCGCTGCTACAACTTATGTAAAAGTTAGAAATATACTATTACACAGACATACTTGTCATAGAACACACATATTTAAACAGTACTTATACTACTTATTTACTACGCCTTTTCCTGATCCTGGACAATCTTTCGCTCGATGACCTTCCATCCCACAAATAAAACATGCACCTAGCTTAAAGTCGGGACAATGATGAGAGATATGTCCCTCATGTCTGCAAATGTAACATATTTTTTCCCTTTCCTGCATACGCCTTCATGTTTCTTATCGCAGTTTATACACTTTCCTATTTCGTTAGCATCCTCTTGGTTATTATCGAAATTTCCTATTTTGCGGTCTTTTATCTTTCTTTTCCCCTTCTTGCTCGGAGCTGCACATGATATGTTGCTTTTGGCTCCCATCTGATCAATTTGGATCTTAAGCTTATCTTGTTGTCTTCCATCATTTCGATTAATGCCTTTCGTAATTGACTATTTAGTAGCTTTTCTATTTCCCACAACTTTTCCAGAGAGAAAACCTTGTTCCTCAGATTTTGCACTTCGGTTAATGCTTGATCAGCTCCAACTTCGGTGTCTGAATCACTATCTATTAGTTCCATCATTTTTGGGTCCGGTATTATATTTTCCAAAATGATCACCTCATCAAGGTTATCTTCAACGTGAGCCTCTATTTCAGCTATTGGCTTTGACAATGGCTCGGTTATGGAGATTGACTCCTTTCTTACGATCAGAAAGTATCCTAATCCTTTTCCACCTGACATCTACACATGATTTATCTAGATTAGTATATAATATATACACACAGCAAGTAATAGTTTTATATAGGTTGTTTTTATTTTGTTTTACGATGAATTTAGTCAATTCATCTCCCTTAAAACTCTATATGAGTTATTTGTATTTTCAACGTTTATCTCTGCCCTAAGGTTATAGCCTAAGGTCTATCCCACCTATGGTTTCTAACCTTAAAGCTCTGATACCAACCTATGACGCCCCCAAATTCGGGTGTTTGAAACCCGAATTTAGTGCCTCACGATACCATTTCTTTGAGCAGAATAATAATAATAATGTCATAAATATCAAACTTAATTTATATATCAGAGTTATCTAAATCCCAGGTACGCGACCTTTAAAACATTCCATTACATGATAGATAATAAATATCATCATCTTATTTAAGTTTAGCTATTACATAAGATAACACAAACTTTATCTGCTAGTTTTCCTTTTTCTTTGTTCTTGCCTGAACCTTCAAGTCGATCATACATAGCTGAAAACATTTAAATTAAGTAAAAATGAGCAATTGAGTGCCCAGCAAGTAATAAAAATCAATAAACAATAGCTGAAAGGATTAAATATTTTTTTTGAGTGACACTTCTACAACGAAGCAATAGTTGTGAAGTAACTGAAACAATTCTAATCAACATAATTCTATTTCAAAATTTTGAAACTACGTATTGACTATAAATGGAGATCAGTTGACAGATAATGCACATTATTTTCTATTTTTGAAAAGGTTTAACAAAACTTCATCTGTAAACCGTCATAACTTACGGGCACAGGGGGTGATTAGCCCGTTATGCCCTGTATTGATCAATACTACATACCAGAACAATATTCTCGTTCATCATAACTGTGACACCCCCAAATTCAAATATTTGAAACCCATACTCGGTGCTTTACGATACCATTTCTATGAGTGGAATAATACTAATAATAACAATAATATAAATATCAAACTTAATTTATATACATCAGAGTCTAATCCCAAGTACGCAACCTTTACTACAATACATTACATGATAGATAATAAATATCATTGTATTAATACCATCTAACTATTACAAAAGATAACATAAGATTATTCTGATTGCTTTCCTGTTCCCTTGTTTTGGCCTGAACATCCCGGTTGACCATGCTTAGTTGAAAGCATTTAAATTTAAAGCAAGAATGAGCACTTGATTGCCCAGCAAGTAATAGCAACAATAAATATAACCAGAAAGAATTAAATATTTTCTTTGAATAACACTTCTACAACGAATCAACAGTTGTGAAGTAAGCTAAACCAATAATAACAACCTACCACATCTATCTCAAATTTTTGAAACTACGTACTGACTATAAATGGAGAGTATTCGACATACTATGAACTTTATCTTTAATTTTTGCTAAGGTTTAGCAGAACTTCATCCGCAAACCGTCATAACTTACGGGCACGAGGGTGATCATCCCAATGTGCCCTGTATTAATCAATACTACATGCAAGAACGATATTATCGTTCACTCTATCCATCTTAGGTGCACAAAAGTTTTTCCATGTTCGGGATGTTCATACTTAGTCAGGAATCCGAACCAAAATAATTTGGTTGGATACAATAAAGTTCTATCTTGCTCAATAATATTTTTAAGTTTATGTCTAGCCAAATCAAATAGCTTAGACGGCTTTTAAGTCGACGTATACATACTCGAAATTAATAAGTATGTATCAACATGTGATTAAATATAATGGTTATTCAAGTGGGGACACTTGTCTAACCCTATATAGGAATTAACGAACAGAATAAATATCTGAATTATACAATAATACAATATTCGGATAATGTAAAAACATGTATGAATACAAAGATTGGATATATAATCAATAACAATAGAGTTAATAATCTGGCACAATAATATGATTCTGAAACTTTCTTACTCATGCCCATTGCATAAAGGAAATACAAAGTTAGGATACTTGCACAATGTAAAGGATAGTTCAGATACTTGCCTGAGATGCTGCTTACAGTTACGCAACTTAGTTTTATCTTTTATATCGAGACCTATCATTAATAAGATTATTTTATCAATTAAAAATACATATCATAACACATAGTACTGCTATTTGCAGTCAGCACATAACCTAATTACATTGTCACATATTTTAGCAGCCATTGGTTCACAAACAAACACTTATCGAGTCCAATTATATAAGTCTAGATCAATTTTTGAAATATTTCGGTGTACTGACGGCTTTATCAGGTATTTATCTAGTCTAAAACTCTATAATGTAGTTCAATATTTGTTTAGATATTTTAAATATCAGCCATATTATTTTTCATAGCCTTATAATAATTTTTAAAGAATTATTATACTTTATCATGATTTTTCAAACATCAGAATCATTATTAAATGATTTAAACATTAAATAATTCTATTATCATTAATATTTAATTAATATTAAATTATTAATGAAACTATTGCCAAAATATTAAAGTTATTTATAATAACTCAAAATATTTTTAAAGTATTAATAATACCCTTAAATAATTTTTAAAACATTTAAAATTATTTTTAAATGATTACCATTAATATTAAAATATTAATTTATTATATATCAAAATATTAAAAGTCATTTATTAAAACTTAAAATATTTTTAATTCATTTATTCCCTTTTTAAATAATTTTTAAATTAATAAAATCATTTTAAAACTATTTATTTAATATAATTATTAAATAAAACTAATATCATTAATATTAAATTAATACCATTAATATTAAATTATTAATGAAATTATCCTTTAAATATTAAAAGTTATATTTTATAACTTAAAATATTTTTAAACTATTTATTTTCATTTAAAATAATTTTTATAATATTAAAATCATTTTTAATTAATTTATTTAATTAAATAACTAATTAAATTTAATATCATTAATATTAAATAATTAATGAAATTTGTCTTAAAATATTAAAAGTTATATTTTATAACTTAAAATATTATTAAATACCCTTTTATCATTTAAAATGATTTTTAATATAATAAAATTATTTTTAATTAATTGATTTAATGCATTTGCTAAATAATTTAAATACCAATAATATCAAAATAAATATTAATATTTATGAAAAATATGTTAAATTATTAAAAGTTAATTTTTATAACTTAAAATAATTTTTAAAACTATTTTTGTAATTTTCAGAATTTATTTACTATTTTTAAATGATTTTTAGAATTTAAATTAATTAATTATAATAAGTATGTCGCTAAAGCCCTTTGGCGACTGTAAGTGTCGTCTTATGTGTTCTTGAGAAACCCAGGCATTCAAAGTCAGCTTCGAGTAGCCTACTTTGACCAAGCTTAATTCAGTGTCTATTATGTTTCTGGGCTAACTAATGGTCAGATCTTGTAGTGTTAATGTAACACTGTATGAAACAACCAATATCCAGGTCATACTTCATCACTATCAAAAGTTATTAAGCTTTGAACTAGCTGTCAGGCGTGTTCATCTTATTTCTGGACTACCCATAAATTCCAGTCATGGCCGGTCAACGGTATTAATGGCCTTCTAACATGAAATCTGTTGATGATATGGTTGGTCTAGACGTCGGGCTGTATAGACAATCTAACAGAGTACAAGTTCAAAACATTTTTCCTGTCTAAATATCAACACGCTGCTCGATCTAAGGCCTTGAACAAGCTGTCAGAGCTGTTCTTCATTTTCTGGGTTACCCAGAAATGAAGAACAGTTTGACCAGCCACATTTGGGCTTCCACCACTTGTGATCTGTGCAATATTTTAGTGATGTAACGCTTTAAGTGTCTAGCTAGCATGTAAGAGAGTAGATCTATTACATAACATCGATCTAACAACTACACAATGAGTAGATAAGGTCCGGTCACACCATGTCAGGCAACACCTTCATATGTTTTCTGGGTTACCCAGAAAACAGAATAAGTGTCCGTCTTAGCTAGTTTGACCGGCTGCTATGTCCAATATGTTTATCATTTAGGTAATCTTAAGGCATGAACATATAATACATATACCAGTGTACTACTTAGATACAATAACAACATCATAACACTTAACACCCGACAGATCCAGAGACTTTAATATCTTGTCAAACATTCACACTTTCTGGGTTACCTAGAAAGTTATGGTCATGCTCGGTCAACTCATTTTGACCTTGATTATCTGACAATATAAGCATGATCTGGTCCTGATACAAGTTCTAGATTACAGACCTCACAGCATACAACAAGATAAAACATTTAAACAACAAAAACTCATAACAACCAAAGATCTATGAGGTCTAACATTTGACTGTCAGACTCAAAAAAAAAATTTCCAAATTTTGAAAAAACTCTAGATCTGAGCCTATAGATGTTATGGATCTAACATCTATCAACCCAGATCATCATTATACACCATAAACAACATATTTTAACAATAAATTATAACATCTAACATGCAAATCAAGATCAGATTTCTTCTAGGGTTCTTACCTATTTATGAACAAATTCTGATTTCTATGCTTCTGATTTGTTTTGTGAGTTGGTGGGGTTGATTTTGTGACTGATCTAGCAAGGCAAATTTGTGAGTTTTAGAGAGAGGAGTTCTAGGATGAAAGTTGTGAATAATTGTGCACTTTCTCTCTCTTGAATTCTATATAAAACATGTATGCAATGTATTGGATGCTTGCAATGGCTGATGTGTTGTTAATCTAGCTCATAGGTAGGTCTAGGGTAGGGTGGCTGGCCAGATTTGCAAAGATCTCCCAACAATAATACACCAAATAGGACAAAAAGGGCACTTTGGTAAATTTATTTTAATTTTAGGGGCATTCTTGTCCAAGGTGCTTGAATCTAGAATTTATTCACTAGATTTTACATCTCAAAGTTTTCCAAATAATTTTTAGGGTTTAAAATTTTAAAATTAAAGTGTAATAAAATATTAATTAAACCACACTAATTTAAAATTAGGGTTTTTAATAGAAAATTAGGGTTCTTTAATACTAATAGGGTTCCCAAATTAACAATTATGGTTTCCTAATTATCATTATAATTTACAAAAATAATAATTAGGGTTTCTAATTTTAGTAAATTAGGGTTTTCAAATAATAATTAGGGTTTCTCCTAATTATAGAAATTCTATAATACACAGTATAATTCATATAACACAATAACTATACAATCTTAAACTCATAACTGAGTTTCAAAATTGGGTGTAACAAATTAATGTTAGTGTTTTGACATTGTACCCCATAACTGACCCACTATTATCAGTACACATATACAGTATATATTTATAACACTGATAAATAATATTATATTTAATATAACATTATTATTCTCATTCATAGCTCAAAATTCAAAATTAGGGTTTGGATTCTATATCTGATTTATCTTTCATATATAGCATTATTAATTAAGTTAAAAATAATTAACTTAATAATCTGAACTAAAATTCATATACTAAAATAATAATTATAATAATTTCAATAATCATTTCATATATTATTTAAATACAATAAAATTTATATTTTCATAGAGAATAAATATTAAAGACATTTTTACAAAAAAATTAATTATTATAAGAATATACTTTATAATGATTAAAAATTCTAAAATAAAATTATTTGAAATTATTCATGTAATAAATAATTTTTATTTATTACATATATATATACACATTACTTGACACATATTCTCATCTTTAAAATAAAAAAAATAAAAAATTAATATGCAAAATTTCTTATTTATTTATATAGAAAATATCGGGTTATTACATTCACCCTCCCTTATAAAGATTATGTCCCCGGAATCACCGTTTTAAAACTCATACAGACCAGGGTACATAACATACATACAGTCATTTCAAAGTAGATCTTGATCAGATTAGATCGAACCGATCTTTAACTATTCAATAATAAGCTTGTCTCTCTAATTTAACGAAAGTTTGATTTCTAAAAGAACTCAAATTCCTCCTTCAAAATTTCTTTATAAAATAATTTATTATATATAGGACAATCATATATATATATATATATATATATATATCAAAATATAAAAGTTATACGAATAATACCTGGAGTTGCATTCCCAGCTGCCACCGTATACTGGACCGTCATATTGAAGACTCTTGCGGTTGATTCTGTTGGTTTGTTTGTTGAAGTTGGTTCTGCTATCGCCAGAGTCCCACTGCCTTTTCCCGTATTCGCGCCTCCTGTATCCCTTCCATTTTTCGGACAGCCCTTCACCTTATGCTCCTTTGATCCACACATGAAGCACCCCATGTTCATCCTTGGATTGGGGCTGTAACGAATGATTTGTTTGAGTTATGATTCTGGGGACAGAATTCTTGTAAGGAGGGAATGATGTAACATTCCAGAATTTTAAAATGTAATATTAAATATTTATTGATTTATATAAGTATTTAATGGATATGTTTATTGTTGAATAAATAATTGTTCAATTTGAGTTTATGGGGTGCAATTATTTATTTGTTAAATAAATAATTAAATATTAAATAATAAATATTTATTTAGAATATTAAATATTTATTGAATTATATGACAAATTGAGTTGATGTGATTTAGCTATTTATTTGTTGAATAAATAATTAAGGAGATAAGAAAATTAGATGTTATGAGATTATATAATAATTGAATTTATTAACTAAGCTAGAGAGCTTATAGTGATTTAAATAAACTATAATATTTTAAATGGAAAATTGTAATTTAAAATATTAGTTGGTTAAATAAAATTATAATTTTAAAAGAAATTATAGTTATGTGATATTAAATTATGTAAGACCCCAAATTATTAATAAATGAAATTTAAATTTCCTCTATTTATTATTTTGAAATAGTAAGGGTTAAATTGATTAATGAGGTTAGTTATGGGTAAAATGCGCAAATATTTCAAATAAGCAAGTGGTCATAAAATATTCATTGTTGTCGGGGAATATTCGTTTGGTCGTGGAATATTCTTATTGTCGGGAAATATTCGTACGACGGCTTAGTTGTTACCGTTAATACTATTGGAATACCCGGTGGTTAAAACACAGTAATACGCGTTGTTGCACAGTAGCACACGGTATTGCACCAATTATTGATTTTTACGTAAGAAGGCATTACTCAATAATTGTTACAGTAATTACTGTTCAGTATTTTATTTTATTGATTCAATAATTGCTGCGTTGATATTTTATATTACTGTTGTTTTAATAATTGTCACTACACAGCATTTTCTATTATCGGAGCAATAATTCATATTATCTGAATAATATTATTAGATAACATTATTGACAATGTCTAGAAAGTTCTGTCTAATGAGAGGTTTGGTCATCTAATTGCGCGCCAATAAGGAGAGATCCTTTTTGGAAAGCCCCCTCTTTCCTGGGAACTGCCTGGTTGTCAGTATTGTGATTCTGTAATATTATTTGTGAATAATTAATTATTAATTTATATGATGAGGAAAATATTGATTTTATGTGGATATAGATGGAAAAAAATTTTAATGCGACAATTGTTGAAAATTAATATTTTATCTTTTTCTGATAAAATAATTCATTTAAATATATTATTTTAATAATATATTAATGGTGATATTTTTACAATAAATGTGGAATATATGAGTATATGAGGATGAAGAGTATTTTGTGGCATTAAATGATTAACACATGTTTTGTGTGTCGGTGGACCCTAATAATTGACTGAAATTTGATTATAGCTTGTAAAATCGTCCGTTTATGGATTTCGGTCAATTTCTGTTTGGAATTTGGAAAACCTTTCTTCTGTAAAGTTGTAGATAATGGAATTTTCTATGGAAATTCGCGAGTTTCGAATTTTTCTGACAAAAGGGCTATTTATTATGAATTATTGAAGTTTCGAAGCTCCGAAATAATTAATTTTTAGAAGTTTAAAATATTTTAAATAACAAAAACGTTTTTGTCTAGAAGGTGGGCATGTGGGAAATGTTAGAAACTGATTTCAAAGGATGCATATGAATTTTATTATTACTAATATATTTTATTATTTTTTCTGCTTTGGTGTTCTAAGCATTTTCCTATAAATAGGGTGCTTAGGTTAGAATTGAAAAACACACCAGAAACTGAAAACTTCTCTCTTTCTCTCTCGATATATTGAGCGTATTCTTATGAGTATTTTAATACTTTGAGTGTTGCTATACGGTGCAAGTTCAAGTCATAGCCTATATCCGGTTTTTCAACTAGAAGTATTGTCTTTACGAGGTAAGGGATGATATTTTATTCGAAAATGATATTATTTCTTCAATATCACTATGCCAAAATATTGGTTGGAAATTTTTATCAAATGTAGAACTTTTCATGTCGGGGTTACTATTCATGAGTTACTATTCACGAGTTACTATTCACCGAAAAATGAAATTTTTTTCTTTTTGTCCAAAATATCTATTATGGATACTAGCTTTGATTGTATCCATGTTTTGATCATTCTTGAATTTTACTCCACTATGATTGTTTACGAGGTATTTTTGGACATGGATAAACTGTAATACGAATCCCTAGTATTTGTTCTTTTGCTTCACTGGATTCGTTTTCTTTAAAATATTTTTCATCATCCTCAGTCCTAAATGATGATATTAATGAATATCTTTGGCCTGTAGTGCAAAGATAACTGATTTCTGATGAATATCTTTGGCCCGTAGTGCAAAGATGAACAGGTGTTGAGATGAACATGACCAACTGATGAATATCTTTGGCTTGTAGTGCAAAGATGATTATTGATTGATGTTACAGGGATAAAATATTGATGATGGACTTTTAAATTCATAGATAATAGTAGATTTCATTCTCTACGTAACTCTTTTATGAATTATTATTTTTCGCTACGAATATTGATTTAAAACTTGTTGTCTATTGTATTCTATTAGATTTTTCCCTGTTGAAGACTAATGATAATTTGTTCTGTGTTATCTTAGTCATAATATTCTTTATTGGGCTAGTTGAGCTCACCCTTTTTCTTTTTGTTCCATTTTTCTCAGGAGGTGAGAATGTAGCGAGTACTAGTCGGGGTATGGAATGATGGTTCTAGAAGTTATTTTAGTAGTCCTCACCATTTTTGTGAAATAATGTATCAATAATTGTAATGAGGACTTATTTGAGTGTGGATATTGTCTAGATGACAATATTTGTATTTAAACTCACAGTTCTTGTGTTGTAATAATAAAGATGTAGTTATTTCTGTACCATGTATTTTGGCGACTCAGAATGGGTGTTGTATACCTATTTTGGGGGCGTCACAGTTGGTATCAGAGCTTAGGGATATGATCTCTGGCGGAGATCGGGGAATAGAACTAGGAGGGGAGAGACGAGTAAATCCTTCGCTAGTGTGTCCTACCTAAGCTTATTTGTTGGTCGGTCATAATATATGGATATTATGTGATATGTCAATTTGTTAAATTAACCCTTGTTTTATGGCAGTATTTGAGAATGTCGACTGAGAATGTTAACAGTGGAGTAAATGAGACGGTGGAGATGCCTATACTCACCAACGAGGAGAACGTGCAACAGGCTGGCAATGTTCCTTCTGTGAACAACACCACTGAGCAGACGATGAACGATGAGATGTTTATAAGCTTTTTGCGATTCATGCAAAACCAGACGAAGGAGATTCCCGTTCAAAATATAGGAAGAAACAATGGCAAGGCACAGCTGGTTACAGCCAAGCAGTTCAAAGAGTTGGGACCACCAGAATTCTGGGGAAAGCCGGATCTAATTAAGGCGGAGACATGGGTCAAGCAAATTACCAAGATATTCGATGTCTTGGGATGCACGGAGGAACAGAAGGTTCCATTCGCCACTTTTATGTTCCGTGGCGAGGCAGACTACTGGTCGGAGTCTGTGAAGCGTACCCATCCAGCCGCACTCAGCATGTCTTGGGAGACATTTCAGAAACTGTTCAATGACAAGTACTTCCCTGAAGGTATTCGTCATATGAAGGAGGTAGAGTTTATTAGACTGGAGCAGAATAACATGACGGTGTCCCAGTACGAGGCGAAGTTTGCAGAGTTGTCTAGGTTTGCACCTCATTTGGTGGAGAATGAGGAACGTATGACGCGAATGTTTCTGAGAGGTTTGAAACCCGACATACGTCAATATCTCATTTCTCATAAATTTTCTCTCTATTCAGATGTTGTCAACATGGCTCAATTATTAGAGCGAGATAACGAGTACGGTCAACCGAGGGACCACAACTAGGATCATATCGGTGACAGCAGTCATCAGAACAATGATAACCAGCGGAGAAAGAAAAATACAGACAAGAACGGCAACCACTCTGGTGGTAATCGTGGCTACGAAAATAGAAGAAGCGAGTCGGGAGGAGATTTTAAAAAGAGGAGATTCAACAATGACAATACGAAGACGTCAGCACCAGCAGCAACTGGTTCCAAGGGAGGAGAATGACCACCGGTTATATGCTATAAGTGCAGAAAAGAAGGACATATCAGCCCAAACTGCCCACAACAGTTTAAGGTATGTTATAATTATGGAAAGGATGGACATATCGCTCGAGATTGCACTGTAGCGAAACCAAGTCCAGCGGGGATGGTGACTCAAAAAGCTATCCCAGAAAAGACAAAGTCAACGGTTCCTGGAAGAGCGTTTGTCGTGACTGGTCAACATACGAGGAACCCAAACGAGGTGATCACGGGTAAGCTAATCATAAATTCATGCGAAGTTTATACCTTGCTAGATACTGGTGCTACCCATTCATTTATTTCTCCTGCTTTTGCTCAACGTTTAAACTTGACTCTGGAGAAGTTAGATTTTGATTTATCTGTGGAGACTCCGTTAGGAGAAACTTTCATCACATCCACTGTTTATAAATCTTGTGTGATCCAAGTTGGCACCATCACCTTACCTGTTGACCTTATCTCTTTAAAGATACTTGCTTTTGATATGATTTTAGGGATTGATTGGTTAACTACTCATCATGCCAAAATTGATTATTTTCGTAAGGTTGTTAGTTTTCATATTCCTAACCAACCTGTTGTACGAATTCAAGCAACTAAGCCATTAAAATCAATCACTGTTATATCAAGCCATAAAGCCATTCGTTTATTAAAAAACGGATGTCAAGATTTCTTAGCCCATGTTATGGATTTGAATAAAGACACGTTAAATTTGAATAATATTCCTGTTGTTATTGACTTTCCTGACGTATTTCCTGAAGAACTTCCCGGTCTACCCCTGGAACATGAAGTTGAATTCTTTATTGATCTTGAACCTGGTACAAAGCCCATTTCTAAAACCCCATATCGAATGGCTCCTATTGAACTTCAGGAGTTAAAGGTCCAACTATAAGAGTTGTTGGACATCGGTTTCATTCATCCTAGTACATCTCCTTGGGGTGCTCCTCTTTTATTTGTAAAGAAGAAAGACGGGAGTATGCTACTTTGTATTGATTACCGGGAATTAAACTATGTCACTATCAAGAATAGGTATCCGCTACCTCGTATTGATGACATGTTTGACTAGTTACAAGGAGCACAATTCTTTTCAAAGATCGATCTTCGTTCTGGATATCATCAGCTGAAGGTTAAAATTGAGGATATTCCGAAGACTGTCTTCAGAACTCGGTACGGGCATTATAAATTCCTAGTCATGTCTTTTGGATTGACTAATGCTCCTGCGACTTTCATGGATATGATGAACCGAGTATTCAAGGATTATTTGGATCAATTCGTTGTTGTCTTTATTGATGACATCCTCATATATTCCAAAAGCCGTGAAGATCATGAGCACCATTTGAAGCTGGTACTGCAAAGGCTTCGTGATAGAAAGCTATATTCTAGGTTGAAGAAATGCGAGTTCTGGCTTGAGGAAGTAGCATTCCTAGGGCACGTGGTGTCAAAACATGGAGTATCTGTTGACCGGGCGAAGATTGAAGCAATACAAAGTTGGGAGCAACCAAAGACGGTGACCGAAGTACGTAGCTTTCTGGGCTTAGCTGGTTATTATCGGAGATTCGTGGAAGGATTTTCTCGAATCGCTACCCCGTTAACTCAGCTGACTCGGAAAGATATCAAATTCGTATGGAGCGAGGAATGCGAGAAGAGTTTTCAAGAGCTTAAGAGGAGACTCATTTCGGCACCTGTTTTGACCATACCATCTGGTTTGGATGGATTTGTTATCTACAGCGATGCTTCAGGAAAAGGGCTAGGATGTGTTCTCATGCAACGTGAGAAAGTTATAGCCTATGCCTCGCGACAACTTAAAGAATATGAGAGGAATTATCCTACTCGTGATCTAGAGTTGGCAGCAGTCGTTTTCGCGCTAAAGATCTGGAGGCATTATCTATATGGGGAGAAAGTGGAGATATATTCAGACCATAAAAGCCTCAAATATTTCTTCACTCAAGAAGGACTCAACATGCGACAACGACGTTGGCTCGAGCTGTTGAAAGATTACAACCACACTATTCAATACCATCCTGGAAAAGCAAACGTGGTAGATGACGCGTTGAGTAGAAGATCATATGCAGGAATAAGTGCGATGATGTCAAGTATACGCATAGAATCAACTTTAATCAATAAAGTTAAAGTTGCTCAAGCCACAGACCCGGAGCTGATGGGTATGAAGAAGAAAGTGCAAGAAGGTGATATTTCAGAAGCAAGAATCGATGAAGAAGGAATACTTCGAGTCCACTCCAGACTTTGTGTTCCTAACGATTCTGATTTGAAGTACAAGATCATGATGGAAGCACACAATACACCATTTGCAATCCATCCTGGAAGTACCAAAATGTATCGTGATCTTCGACATACATTTAGGTAGAACAATATGAAGAGAGAGATTGCAAAGTTTATCTCGAGGTGTTTAACTTGTCAACGTGTAAAGGCGGAACATCAAGTGCCAAAGGGTCCATTGCAACCACTTGAGATTCCGAAATGGAAGTGGGAACACATTACCATGGATTTCTTTACGGGTCTTCCCACGGTTTCTCAAGGCATAAATGTTATTTGGGTAATTGTTGATAGATTAGCCAAGTCTGCTTATTTCTTGCCGATACGGGAGACTTATTCCCTTGAACGTCTTGCTAGTATGTACGTGAATGAGATTGTGAGGTTGCATGGCATGCCAGTATCCATAGTTTCGGATCGTGACCCAAGATTCACTTCAAGATTTTGGGTAAGCTTGCAAAAAGCTATGGGCACGGATTTACGATTTAGTTCGGCTTACCATCCTCAAACGGACGGGCAATCAGAGAGGACTATTCAAACTCTTGAAGATCTATTAAGACTCTGTGTCCTAGACTTCAAAGGCAGTTGGGATAAGTATTTACCATTGGTGAAATTCTCCTACAACAACAGTTATCAGGCAAGTATAGGTGTGGCTCCATTTAAAGCATTATATGGACGAAAGTGTCGCTCTCCAATATGTTAGGATGAGGTGGGAGAAGCAACGTTGTTGGGACCTGAGTTGGTACGTATGACTACGGAAAAGATCCAAACGATTCGACAACGTATACAAACGGCACAGGATCGACAAAAGAGTAATGCGGATCTTCATCGAAAGGACGTGGAATTTGACATTGGGGATCATGTATTGTTGTGTGTGGCTCCATGGAAAGGAGTTACAAGATTTGGGAAGAGAGGAAAGCTCAATCCACGATTTATTGGTCCATTTCAGATTCTTGACCGAGTAGGAAATGTGGCCTATAGACTCGCGTTACCTCCAAGTATGTCTCGTGTTCATAATGTTTTTCAAATATCTGTGCTACGTAAATATGTGAAAGACCCAAACCACGTTATTGAGTTAGAACCAGACGAGATAGCTGAAGACTTAACGTACGAAGAGGTACCTGTCAAGATCTTGGATAGAAAGGAGCATGTCCTACGCACAAAGGTTATACCACAAGTTAAAGTTTTGTGGAGAAACCATGCTATTGAGGAAATGACCTGGGAGTTGGAAACGGAAATGAAAGCGAGGTATCCTCATCTTTTCGAAACACCAGGTACGTACGTCAATTTCGAGGACGAAATTTTATAAGGAGGGGAGGTTGTAAGACCCCAAATTATTAATAAATGAAATTTAAATTTCCTTTATTTATTATTTTGAAATAATAAGGGTTAAATTGATTAATGAGGTTAGTTATGGGTAAAATGCGCAAATATTTCAAATAAGAAAGTGGTCATAAAATATTCATTGTTGTCGGAGAATATTTGTTTGGTCGTGGAATATTCTTGTTGTCGGGGAATATTCGTATGACGACGTAGTTGTTACCGTTAATACTATTGGAATACCCGGTGGTTAAAACACAGTAATACGCGTTGTTGCACAGTAGCACACGGTATTGCACCAATTATTGATTTTTACGTAAGAAGGCATTACTCAATAATTGTTACAGTAATTACTGTTCAGTATTTTATTTTATTGATTCAATAATTGCTGCGTTGATATTTTATATTACTGTTGTTTTAATAATTGTCGCTACACGGCATTTTCTATTATCGGAGCAATAATTCATATTATCTGAATAATATTATTAGATAACATTATTGGCAATGTCTAAAAAGTTCTGTCTAAGGAGAGGTTTGGTCATCTAATTGCGCGCCAATAAGGAGAGATCCTTATTAGAAAGCCCCCTCTTTCCTGGGAACTGCCCGGTTGTCAGTATTGTGATTCTGTAATATTTTTTGTGAATAATTAATTATTAATTTATATGATGAGGAAAATATTGATTTTATGTGGATATAGATGGAAAAAAAATTTAATGTGACAATTGTTGAAAATTAATATTTTATCTTTTTCTGATAAAATAATTCATTTAAATATATTATTTTAATAATATATTAATGGTGATATTTTTACAATAAATGTGGGATATATGAGTATATGAGGATGAAGAGTATTTTGTGGCATTAAATGATTAACACATGTTTTGTGTGTCGGTGGACCCTAATAATTGACTGAAATTTGATTATAGCTTGTAAATTCGTCCGTTTATGGATTTCGGTCAATTTCTGTTTGGAATTTGGAAAATCTTTCTTCTGCAAAGTTGTAGATAATGGAATTTCCTATGGAAATTCGTGAGTTTCAAATTTTTTTGACAAAAAGGCTATTTATTATGAATTATTGAAGTTTCGAAGCTCCGAAATAATTAATTTTTAGAAGTTTAAAATATTTTAAATAACAAAAATGTTTTTGTCTAGAATGTGGGCATGTGGGAAATGTTAGAAACTGATTTCAAAGGATGCGTATGAATTTTATTATTAATAATATATTTTATTAATTTTTCTGCTTTGGTGTTCTAAGCATTTTCCTATAAATAGGGTGCTTAGGTTAGAATTGAAAAACACACCAGAAACTAAAAACTTCTCTCTTTCTCTCTCGATATATTGAGCGTATTCTTGTGAGTATTTTAATACTTTGAGTGTTGCTATACGGTGCAAGTTCAAGTCATAGCCTATATCCGGTTTTTCAACTAGAAGTACTGTCTTTACGAGGTAAGAGATGTTATTTTATTCAAAAATGATATTATTTCTTCAATATCATTATGCCAAAATATTGGTTGGAAATTTTTATCAAATTTAGAACTTTTCATGTCGGGGTTACTATTCACGAGTTACTATTCACGAGTTACTATTCACCAAAAAATGAAATTTTCTTCTTTTTGTCCAAAATATCTATTATGGATACTAGCTTTGATTGTATCCATGTTTTTGATCATTCTTGAATTTTACTCCACTATGATTGTTTATGAGGTATTTTTGGACATGGATAAACTGTAATACGAATCCCTAATATTTGTTCTTTTGCTTCACTGGATTCGTTTTCTTTAAAATATTTTTCATCATCCTCAGTCCTAAATGATGATATTAATGAATATCTTTGGCCTGTAGTGCAAAGATGAATGATTTCTGATGAATTTCTTTGGCCCGTAGTGCAAAGATGAACAGGTGTTGAGATGAACATGACCAACTGATGAATATCTTTGGCTTGTAGTGCAAAGATGATTATTGATTGATGTTACAGGGATAAAATATTGATGATGGACTTTTAAATTCATAGATAATAGTAGATTTCATTCTCTACGTAACTCTTCTATGAATTATTATTTTTCACTGCGAATATTGATTTAAAACTTGTTGTCTATTGTATTCTATTAGATTTTTCCCTGTTGAAGACTAACGATAATTTGTTCTGTGTTATCTTAGTCATAATATTCTTTACTGGGCTAGTTGAGCTCTCCCTTTTCTTTTTTGTTCCATTTTTCTCAGGAGGCGAGAATGTAGCGAGTACTAGTCGGGGTATGGAATGATGGTTCTAGAAGTTATTTTAGTAGTCCTCACCATTTTTGTGAAATAATGTATCAATAATTGTAATGAGAACTTATTTGAGTGTGGATATTGTCTAGACGACAATATTTGTATTTAAACTCACAGTTCTTGTGTTGTAATAATAAAGATGTAGTTGTTTCTGTACCATGTATTTTGGTGACTCGAAATGGGTGTTGTATACCTATTTTGGGGGCGTCAAAAATTATGTGCTAAAGTAATTTAATAGATTAATGTTTTAATTGATTTATTAATTAAATAAAAATGTGACTAATAACTTTGCTATAAAGGAGTTTATTAAAATAAGTTAAAGGACTTTAATTTAGTTTTTGCCAAACATGTCTTATTGCATAATAAGTCTTTAATCTAATAATGTTTTAGCAAACAAGGTATAAGGATTAATCTATTTATTTTAATTAGGTTTACCAAACAAGGTGTAAGGGTTAATGAGTTATATTATTTTGATTAGCCAAACAAGCCTTATGGCTTTTGATTTTCAAATAAAAACATAACTGATATAATTATATCAGTACTTATATTATATCATTAATATATATTATTACTATATACTTTATAATATTTTACGTATGTTAGAGTTAGGAAGAAAGAAAACTCGGAAGAAAAGAGAGAAGAAGAAGAAGAATATCACAGAGAAAAGTTTGAGAAAATTCTAGAGAGAAAGGGAGTGATTCTAACAGGTTTTTGAGAAAAAAATTGGAGAAAAGAATAGCCGTCATCTTCTTAATCAAAGGTAGGAGCTTAACCTTTTTCTTTAAAGTTTAGTTTTTTCTTTTTCTTCCAAAAAGTTCTCTGTGAAATTTTTATAAAGGATAACTTGTTGTTATGTATATAGTTTGGTAGGATTATTTATTATAAGGTTATTTCATGAGTTATATATGATTATAGATATAGTAATTCATGTATATATGTGTTTTGTAGAAGAAAATTTATTACAGAGTGTTCATATGAAAAATATATGAGTATGGCATAATTTAAAATAGAAATAAAGGTTTAATTAGGTGTTAAATTGATAAATTGATATTTAGAATTGCTAGAGTATGTAAAATCATAATCATGATGTTTTGAATTTAGTGTTTTGGTTGAAAAACAAAATCACAGTGTTGATTTTCTTTGAAAATATCAAGAATGGGGTTTTTGTCAAAAACATTGAAATTGGGTGTTGTATATTTGATGTCTATGTTATTTTATGAGTAGAAACATGTTAGGAGTCTTCAAAATATGTTTATATGAAGTTTATATGTATATTACATGATAATCAGTCTATTAGATTCGAGCTTTTTGGCCAATTTGGCTTCTGTTCATGCTGTTGCCGAGTTTGGTCGCCGAATTCTGGACTCTGGCGCCGCAGCGCGGCCCAGCAGTACAAATCTCGCGCCGCAGTGCCGGCGCCACGCCGCAGCGCCAACCAATGGCCTGTGACCCGAGCCGCAGCGTCAACTCAGCGTCGCAGCGCGAACCACAGTGTAAACTATGGCGCCGCAGCGCGAGTTGGCAGAATGTTCTGACAGTTTTGTTTTAGTGTACAAAACTTGAAAATAAATGTTATGTGTTGATAACAATAATGTTAAATGATAATTTCAGTAGTATTAAACTATGAATGATCATGTTATTAAGTGTTACCTACTTGTAACATACTTGTAACATAGTGGATTATGTGAATGGGTAATTTAACCCATATGATGACTACATTTGTTTATATAAATATACAATGTTGGTAATGACTAACTATGTCAATATGGCATATGTATAGGGTATTAGTTCAAGTGGTAAGGGTTTAGCTTGTGCTAAAGGCAAGTTCTCTAACTCAAAACTTCATTGTGCACGTTTTTTTCTAACTCTATCTTATAATTGAGCTAATTATTATTTTCAATTCAATTATCTTATAATGATGTAAGTCGTCTAGACTTTGGTTTGAGGACAAACACGTTATTCTTGTATTTCGATTATGAATTTTCATGTATAACTAAATTGCTATGCATGTTTATTATTCAATTCTAATTAACCTTGGCTTAGTGTTGTTCAAGCAAGGTATGTTATAGTTATTCAAATTGTATGCTATTAGATTATTCCTAATGCATGACTTGCTATGATTGGTTCAATTGTGATTATTCTATAGTATAGTGTTATTGGTTTTTATTCAACTACTCCGTTGTTGATGTTCGTTAAACTCCAAATTTCCTTGAAAGCTTATCCAAACCAAACTTACTTTGGTGTGGACTTGTATTCTAATTACTGAGATGAACAACTCTTTTAATAGAGGTTTACGCTTAGCGTTAAAATGATTGTGCACAATAAATTGTACGAAGGGTTGGTCCCCCTAAGTACGTGGAGTCCTTATAGTCTTATGACTGTTAAAGTTTAAGTTGAAAGATTACTTATAACTATGGACATGATTCGTGGTCATTAGACCCTCAGTAAATGTTAAAGTTTTCAGAAAGTTAATAGAATATATTGCTCAATTCTATTGAGCCTGATATTGGCAATTGATGTAAAAGTTTAAAGATTTACTTATTATTATTTCAAGTAGGCCTTGTTTGCTCACTCTTGCCTGTAAAATTTCTTACAGCTAAAGTTAAAACTGGTGACGTACCGATCACTAGTAAGGGAAAAGGAAAGATGAATAAATGTTGAAGACTTGTAATAGTTTGATAGTTTATTTTCAGAATTTGGTTTAATGATTGTAATGAAGTTATTTAATTATCCGCATTTGAATGATTGTTGTTAAAGATTAGATAACCTGGGAGATGTTTATTTAAATTTAATCCTGTATGGGCAGGTTTTCTTTTACTATTCAAGTATATTATGAATGGGTAGTTAGAAATTAATGTTTTGATTACGTGAGCACCAAATCTTGAGGAAATGAAGTACCAAGATTTGGGGGTGTCACAAGTTGGTATCAAAGCTTTAGGTTATGAACCTTAGGTGGGGGAAAAGCCTTAGGAAGTATCCTTTGAAAAGATAGTGTGAGATAACTCTTATCGAGTTTTAGGAAAGAAGTAATAAAACACTTATGTGCTTATGTGTTTATAACTTATGTGCTCGCGAGTGTCGAGTAGAATGATTAATAACTAAAACTTTAAAACTTTGTTGTCAGGATGACTAATGTCGGAGAATCCAGTCAGGCTAGGGAGGAGGGACCTCATATGCCTATAAAGGAGGAGTCTCGGGACATTCAGGTAGTTTGGGAACAACTACTACCACGGAAGTCAGCCCCGTTGGTCACAGTAGTTGAGAATGAGGATGATGATGTGGAGATAGACGAGGAGGATCCCGTTGAGTTGCCACAGGAGGATGAGGATGACGAGGATGAGGAGGAAGAGACTCCACTAACCTCGATAGCCGCTCGTATGTACGATGAAGTCTATGACCGTAACGTGGAACTTCAGGATACCGTTGAGGAGTTGCAGGAGATAGTAGCTGAACAACAGACTGCAATGACACAAAAAGACGGTGAGATCCAGGATCGTGAGGAACGACTGACAAACGCCGAGGAGAAACTAGTACAGACCGAAGGAGAAAAAGAACAATTGATCGAGATGGTTGCTGAACTGAAGAGCAAGCTGAGAGAAGAAGCTGCTAAGAGGGCAAGAGCTGAAGATGCATACGGGGAAGCTTATCAACGAACCAGGTTAGCAACAAGAGACACGCAAGCAAAAAGGATGAAGATGGAAGAGATGGATAAAGTATTTAACACTTCAATTAATCGAGCTCAAGATCGGGTCATGGGATATCCGATTCAGTTCGAGACGCTACCATCATACGTGTTAGATCGCAGAACAATGTTTCGAGTCATGGAGGAGGAACGTTATAGGGCTAAGAAGTATCTTAATAGAACATTGTAGTTATAGTACGATGGGTGAAAGGTTAAATAAATTATAAATCCCAAGTCTTATGCAACCTATGGGATATGATTATGATGTTGTCCTGAAACTTTTACGGTTCAGGAAAGTAATGTAGTTAGCAGAGATGCTATTGTTTTATGTTTTTGAAAAGGTTATGAATAAATAAAAGTTGTTATTTTATTCAAAGTGTTATGTGTTATGTGGTTATTTCTGTTATGGAGGCTAGTTAACTAGAAAATAATTAAATAAGCGGAGTAATAGTCTAATAGATGTTTTGTTTTAGTAGAAAATGCCTCACAGACGTTAACCAACACGACAGAGAACCACCGAAGAAACCAAAAACGTCAATGCTGACGGTAACCCCGTTCAACAATTAGTGACTTTACTGACAGGAGCATTGCAGAATCAACCACAAAATCATGGTACAACGTTTAAGGATTTCAAGGCGGTTGGACCACCTGAATTCCGTGGGTCCATGAATCCAGTCGAAGCACAAACCTGGATTATGGAGATAGAAAAAGTGTTCGATGTCGCTAGGGTAGGGGATGACCAGAAGACTACTTTCGCAATATTTATGTTGAAAGCAGAAGCTAGTTATTGGTAGCAGGCCAATAAAACTCGGGAAGGGCCAGGAGTGATGACCTGGGATATGTTCAAGGAGTTGTTTTTTGAGACCTATTTTTCGGAGAGTTCGAAGAGTCAGCTGGAAGTACAGTTTCTGGAACTAAAGTAAGGGACGATGACGGTATCTGAGTATGCCGTGAAGTTCAACGAATTAGCGAGGTTTGCGCCATATCAAGTCAACACAGACGAACGTAAGGCGAAAAGATTTGAACAGGGACTGAAGCCCTGGCTGCACAGTAGGGTTTCCCTGTTCCAATTGAAGACATTTGCAGCGGTGATGGAGAAAGCAATACTTGCTGAAGGTGGAGGCGAGGCGGTGACAAAGTTCAACCAAGAACAAAAGAAGAAGAAGAATGAGAATGAGATTAAGAATGGAGCTGGTAACAGTGGAAGCAACAACAACAACAACAACAACAGCTTGAAGAGAAAGTGGAATGAGAGTATGGGTACTGAAAACCAGCAGGGTAACCAGCAAAACAAAAAGTTTGAAGCATGTGCGACATGTGGGAAGTTTCACCAGGGTACGTGCTTGATGGGGAAACGAGTTTGCTACAATTGTGGCCAGGAGGGTCGCATCGCCCCAAATTGCACTAAACCGAAGAAGAATGCGTGCTTCACGTGCGGATCCAAGGATCACTTTGCTCGTGAATGTCCTAAGAAGAAGGAGGGAGTGACAACCAGAAGCAATAGAGGTAACAATGGAAGTACATGGGCCATTGCAGGACCTGCAGCATCAAACAAACCCACAGCCAAAACCTTCAACATGACTGTGCAAGATGCTGTGCAATCAAAAGATGTGGTGTCAGGTATTATCCCAATCAATGATATTGATGCATATGTATTATTTGATTCGGGTGCTACTTGCTCGTTTATATCTGATGAATTTGCTAAGAGGTTAGAATTGCCTAGAGAAGAACTGAATTTTCCTTTGAACATAGAAATTGCGAATAAGGAAATAGTCCCTGTTAGATTCGTATACAAGAACTATAGGGTGAACGTTAAGGATAATATCTTGTTGGTAGATTTAATTCCGATTAGACTGGGGGAATTTGATATAATTTTGGGAATGGATTGGTTGTTCAAATACGGAGCGGTAATTGACTGCCAGAAGAAGTGTGTAAACCTTATGACTCCGTCAAAGGTAGTATTTTATGATAGCAAGTCGCCTAGACAAATGAAATGTCTGACGACTATGCAGGCTAAGAAATTGTTGAGTTAAGGTTGTGTGGACTATTTAGCTTACGTAGTCGATACTCAGAAGAAGGGGGTAAAACTGGAAGAAATACCAGTAGTGAGGGAATTCGAAGACGTTTTTCCAGAGGATTTGCCGGGACTTCCGCCTGACAGAGAAATTGAGTTCATGATCGACTTAGCACTAGGAACAACACTGATATCAAAGGCCCCGTACAGAATGGCTCCGGTAGAAATGAAGGAACTGATGGTACAGTTGCAAGAGCTGCTGGACAAGAAATATATTCAACTAAGCGTTCCACCGTGGGGAGCGCCAGTTTTATTCGTGAAGAAGAAGGACGGGTCAATGCGTCTTTGCATTGATTATAGGGAGTTAAACAAAGTCACTATTAAAAATAAATACCTGTTGCCAAGAATAGATGATTTGTTTGACCAATTGAAGGGTGCCAAATACTTTTCGAAAATAGATTTGAGAAGTGGGTATCACCAGCTAAAAGTGAGGAAGGAGGATATACCACGAACGTCATTCAGAACTCGGTATGGACATTACGAGTTTTTGGTGATGTCTTTTGGTTTAACCAATGCACCTGCTGCGTTCATGGATTTGATGAACAGGGTGTTTAAACCATTCCTAGACAAGTTTGTAGTGGTATTTATCGACGACATTCTAGTGTTTTCCAAAACTCAGGAAGAACATGTGGAACACTTACGTTTGACATTGGAGACACTAAGAAGGGAAAAGCTGTACGCGAAATTCTCTAAGTGCGAATTTTAGCTCGACCGTGTACAATTTTTGGGTTATATTATTGACAAGGATGGGATTTCAGTGGATCCATCAAAAGTGGAAGCTGTAATCAATTGGAAACAACCAAGAACACCGTCAGAAGTGAGGAGTTTCTTGGGACTGGCTGGTTATTATAGAAGATTTATTCAAGATTTTTCTAAGATAGCCACTCCGTTAACAAATTTGACAAGGAAAGTTGTAAAATTCGTGTGGACGGAGAAATGTGAAGAAAGTTTTCAAGATTTGAAGAAGAAGCTAAGTGTAGCACCTGTGTTGACATTACCAGATAATACAGGAAACTTTGTGGTGTATAGTGATGCCTCACACAAAGGGTTGGGTTGTGTTCTGATGAAGAACGACAAAGTTATTGCGTATGCATCAAGACAACTGAGGGATTATGAGAAAGGGTATCCGACTCATGATTTGGAATTGGCTGCAGTTGTATTTGCTCTGAAGATATGGAGGCACTATCTTTATGGAGAGAAATGTGAGATCTACACAGACTACAAAAGTCTGAAGTATATCTTCACTCAAAAGGATTTGAACATGCGTCAACGAAGGTGGATGGAATTGATAAAGGATTACGATTGTGAGATCTTTTATCATCCGGGCAAAGCAAATGTGGTGGCAGATGCTTTAAGCAGGAAAGGTCGGGAGAAGTTGATGCTGATAACAACTCAGGAGGAGCTCATTTCAGCAATGACAAAACTGGAGTTGGAAATCAAGTTTCCAAAAGAATCTGATGAACAACTATTTCAGTTAGAAGCAGGTCCAACTTTACTGAACAAGGTGAAGACCGCTCAGTTACAAGATGAAGAATGTGGAAAGATAAAGAAGAATATGTTGATGGAATCGGTACAAAATACAAGATCGATACCGAAGGATTACTACGGTTCGAGGGAAGAATCTGGGTTCCAGCAACACCAGAGCTGAAAGAAGAAATTTTGACCAAAGCTCATAGCTCAAAATATTCAATTCATCCAGGAAGCACGAAAATGTATCAAGATTTGCGCCGACATTTTTGGTGGCCGAATAAGAAAAGGGACGTTGCAGAATGCGTAGCGAAGTGCTTGACATGTCAAAGAGTAAAAGCCGAACATCAAAAACCCAGCAGATTACTTCAACCGTTAGAAATACCAGAATGGAAGTGGGAACACATCACGATGGATTTTGTGGTGGGTCTTCCAACTACTCAGAGAGGATGTGATGTGATTTGGGTGATAGTGGACAGACTGACGAAATCAGCGCACTTTCTACCAATAAAGATTAGATTCAATCTTGATCAGTTGGCAAGATTGTACATTAAGGAGATCGTTTCGAGGCACGGAGTGCCAGTATCAATTGTGTCCGATAGAGATCCGCGATTCACATCAAATTTCTGGAAGAGACTACAAGAATGATTGGGGACACAGTTACGAATGAGTACGGCTTATCATCCATAAACAGATGGCCAAAGCGAACGAACAATTCAGACATTGGAAGATATGCTGAGAGCATATGTCATGGACTTTAAAGGAAGCTGGGAAGAACAATTACCGTTGGTGGAATTTGCTCATAACAATAGTTACCACGCGAGCATCGGCATGCCGCCTTACGAGGCATTGTACGGCAGAAAGTGCAGAACTCCACTGTGCTGGGATGAAGTCAGTGAACGACAACTGTTAGGACCAGAATTGGTACAACAAACTGCTGGCGTTGTTAAACTCATCAGGACAAGATTAGTAGCAGCCCAAGATAGATAGAAAAAGTATGTTGATCAACACAGACAAGAGCGTGCATTCGACGTAGGAACTTTTGTATTTTTAAAAGTTTTTCCTTGGAAAAAAAAATTTCGTTTCGGTAAAAAGGGAAAGCTAAGCCCGAGATTTATTGGACCCTTTGAAGTGCTGCGAAAAGTGGGAGAAGTGGCTTACGAGGTAGCTCTACCTCTAGGGTTAGAAAATATTCATAATGTTTTTCACATTTCGGTGTTACGACCATATAAACCCGACTACAAACATGTGATCGAGTATGAACCGTTGCAGTTCGAGAAAGATTTGTCTTATGAAGAGATTCCTATCCAGATAGTCGACAAGAAAGAACAAGTGCTCAGGAATAAAGTGATACCTTCTGTGGAGGTGATATGGAGGAACCACAACGCTGAAGAAGCTACGTGGGAACTCGAAGAGAAAATGTTAAAAGAGTACCTTGAGTTATTTGTTTAATCTGTGTCTTCGATTCTGGGGACATAATTTTTGTAAGTAGGGAAGAATGTAACGAATGATTTATTTGAGTTGTGATTCTAGGGACAGAATCCTTGTAAGGAGGGAATGATATAACATTACAGAATTTTAAAATGTAATATTAAATATTTATTGATTTATATAAGTATTTAATGGATATGTTTATTATTGAATAAATAATTGTTCAATTTGAGTTTATGGGGTGCAATTATTTATTTGTTAAATAAATAATTAAATATTAAATAATAAATATTTATTTACAATATTAAATATTTATTGAATTATATGGCAAATTGAGTTGATGTGATTTAGATATTTATTTGTTGAATAAATAATTAAGGAGATAAGAAAATTAGATGTTATGAGATTATATAATAATTGAATTTATTAAGTAAGCTAGAGAGCTTATAGTGATTTAAATAAACTATAATATTTTAAATGAAAAATTATAATTTAAAATATTAGTTGGTTAAATAAAATTATAATTTTAAAAGAAATTATAGTTATGTGATATTAAATTATGTGCTAAAGTAATTTAATATATTAATGTTTTAATTGATTTATTAATTAAATAAAAGTGTGACTAATAACTTTGCTATAAAGGAGTTATTAAAATAAGTTAAAGGACTTTAATTTAGTTTTTTCCAAACATGTCTTATTGCATAATAAGTCTTTAATCTAATAATGTTTTGGCAAACAAGGTATAAGGATTAATCCATTTATTTTATTTAGGTTTACCAAACAAGGTGTAAGGGTTAATGAGTTATATTATTTTGATTAGCCAAACAAGTCTTATGGCTTTTGATTTTCAAATAAAAACATAACTGATATAATTTTATCAGTACTTATATTATATCATTAATATATATTATTACTATATACGTTATAATATTTTACATATGTTAGAGTTAGGAAGAAAGAAAACTTGGAAGAAAAGAGAGAAGAAGAAGAATATCACAGAGAAAAGTTTGAGAAAATTCTAGAGAGAAAGGGAGTGATTCTAACAGGTTTTTGAGAAAAGAATTAGAGAAAAGAATAGCCATCATCTTCTTAATTAAAGGTAGGAGCTTAACCTTTTTCTTTAAAGTTTAGTTTTTTCTTTTTCTTCCAAAAAGTTCTCTGTGAAATTTTTATAAAGGATAAATTGTTGTTATGTATATAGTTTGGTAGGATTATTTATTATAAGGTTATTTCATGAGTTATATATGATTATAGATATAGTAATTCATGTATATATGTGTTTTGTAGAAGAAAATTTATTATAGAGTGTTCATATGAAAAATATATGAGTATGGCTTAATTTAAAATAGAAATTAAGGTTTAATTAGTTGTTAAATTGATAAATTGATATTTAGAATTGCTAGAGTATGTAAAATCATAATCATGATGTTTTGAATTTAGTGTTTTGGTTGAAAAACAAAATCACAGTGTTGATTTTCTTTGAAAATATCAAGAATGGGGTTTTTGTCAAAAACATTGAAATTGGGTGTTGTATATTTGATGTCAATGTTATTTTATGAGTAGAAACATGTTAGGAGTCTTCAAAATATGTTTATATGAAGTTTATATGTATATTACATGATAATCAGTCTATTAGATTCGAGCTTTTTGGCCAATTTGGCTTCTGTTCATGCTGTTGCCGAGTTTGGTCGCCGAATTCTGGACTCTGGCGCCGCAGCGCGGCCCAGCAATACAAATCTCGCGCCGCAGCGCCGGCGCCACGCCGCAGCGCCAACCAATGGCCTGTGACCCGAGCCGCAGCGTCAACTCAGCGTCGCAGCGCGAACCACAGTGTAAACTATGGCGCCGCAGCGCGAGTTGGCAGAATGTTCTGACAGTTTTGTTTTAGTGTACAAAACTTGAAAATAAATGTTATGTGTTGATAATAATAATGTTAAATGATAATTTTAGTAGTATTAAACTATGAATGATCATGTTATTAAGTGTTACCTACTTGTAACATAGTGGATTATGTGAATGGGTAATTTAACTCATATGATGACTACATTTGTTTATATAAATATACAATGTTGGTAATGACTAACTATGTCAATATGGCATATGAATAGGGTATTAGTTCAAGTGGTAAGGGTTTAGCTTGTGCTAAAGGCAAGTTCTCTAACTCAAAACTTCATTGTGCACGTTTTTTTCTAACTCTATCTTATAATTGAGCTAATTATTGTTTTCAATTCAATTATCTTATAATGATGTAAGTCGTCTAGACTTTGGTTTGAGGACAAACATGTTATTCTTGTATTTCGATTATGAATTTTCATGTATAACTAAATTGCTATGCATGTTTATTATTCAATTTTAATTAACCTTGGCTTAGTGTTGTTCAAGCAAGGTATGCTATAGTTATTGAGATTGTATGCTATTAGATTATTCCTAATGCATGACTTGCTATGATTGGTTCAATTACGATTATTCTATAGTATAGTGTTATTGGTTTTTATTCAACTACTCCGTAGTTGATGTTCGTTAAACTCCAAATTTCCTTGAAAGCTTATCCAAACCAAACTTACTTTGGTGTGGACTTGTATTCTAAATACTGAGATGAACAACTCTTTTAATAGAGGTTTACGCTTAGCGTTGAAATGATTGTGCACAATACATTGTACGAAGGGTTGATCCCCTAAGTACGTGGAGTCCTTATAGTCTTATGACTGTTAAAGTTTAAGTTGAAAGATTACTTATAACTATAGACATGATTCGTGGTCATTAGACCCTCAGTAAATGTTAAAGTTTTCAGAAAGTTAATAGAATATATTGCTCAATTCTATTGAGCCTGATATTGGCAATTGATGTAAAAGTTTAATGATTTACTTATTTTTATTTTAAGTGGGCCTTGTTTGCTCACTCTTTCTTGTAAAATTTCTTACAGCTAAAGTTGAAACTGGTGACGTACCGAGCACTAGTAAGGAAAAAGGAAAGATGAATAAATGCTGAAGACTTGTAATAGTTTGATAGTTTATTTTCAGAATTTGGTTTAATGATTGTAATGAAGTTATTTAATTATCCGCATTTGAATGATTGTTGTTAAAGGTTAGATAACATGGGAGATGTTTATTTAAATTTAATCCTGTATGGGCAGGTTTTCTTTTACTATTCAAGTATATTATGAATGGGTAGTTAAAAATTAATGTTTTGATTACATGAGCACCAAATCTTGAGGAAATGAAGTACCAAGATTTGGGGGTGTCACAGGGGCAGTTAAGAGCGATATGTCCCTCCTGCCCACACTTGTAGCACACAGACTTACCCTTAAGGCACTCTCCCGAGTGATTCTTTCCGCAATTTCCACACTGCGCAACCTGTTTCTTTCCACCTTTTGGCCTACTTCTGGTATTCCCAAAATTATCTCCTTTCCTTTTTTCAGTCCTACTACCACTATTTCCTTTTCGGCTCTAGCTTGATTTGCTTCCCACCAAAAATTTGCCTCCCCTTTCATCATATGGGTGACAAAAGCTGTCTTTTGCCCCTCCGTTTCCCTAGCTATCACAAACACCTCTACAGGGTCAGTTGATCCTCTAAATCCTGGCGTTTTGATTGCCTTGAAGTCTTTGAGGTTTGTCAATCGATTATCTGGCTGATTTCCCATGGCTGGTAATCCATTTTACATAGCTTGAGCATTCATATTCACCAAATTTTGTGTCGGGTCTGGTTATCCTCCAGCTTTGTTGACAGGTTCTTCTACCTTTTGGTTTCGTTTACGTCTTGGCGACATTATCTGATTAAATAAAATTATGTTCATCTAACTAATTTCATAATACTTTTCACCGTATATCGTAGCACATACTGCTTTAAACATCTGCTATCCCCTTTGCGACATAAAAGTCAGGAATTGCTGCCACATCTTATACCAAAGTTGAGAATATTACCTTACACTCATATACTTATCGTATACGCATCATAAAATCATACATATTCAAGTAACACTAATACTACTTATTTCATACGCCTTCACTAAAGATCAATTGCTTAGTATTCTATATATTCCTATTATCCTCAATAATTCATTCTCACTTAACTATACCAAGTTCGACAAACTCACCACATATTATAAGTTCAGGAACTTGCACAATCATATGAGTTTAAGAACTTGTCCTAGTCAGACCTTTGGCGTCCATTCGCTGAGGGGTTCAAAAATTTCATATAATTATGAGTCATGAACTTACCATAAGTATGAGTTTAAAGAACTCGAGCTTAACTTTACATTCCCTATTTATACTCTACCCATCTGTTATACTATTGTTTCTGGGTCTGGTAATACCTTTTCCAACATAATCATCTCATTAGGGTTGCTTTCAAAGTGAGCCTCTATTTCAGCTATTTACTTTGATATTGACTCGGTTATGGAGATCGGCCCTTGCTTATGATATGAGGGTATCCTAATTCTTTTCCACCTGACATCTACACAAAACCTATCTTGATTAACACGTAGTATATACACACAATAATTAATAATTTTATACAAGTTATCTTTTATTTTGTTTAACGATGAATTTATTCAATTCATCTCCTTTTAAATTCTAAATGAGTTATTTATATTTTCAACGTTTTCTTTGTTCTAAGGTTATAGCCTAAGGTTTATCCCACCTAAGGTTTTTAACCCTAAAGCTCTGATACCAACTTGTGACGCCCCCAAATTCAGGTACTTGAAACCCGAACTCGGTGCTTTACGATACCATTTCTATGAGCGGAATAATATTAATAATAATAATAATAATAATATAAATATCAAATTTAATTTACATACATCAGAGTCTAATCCCAAGTACGCAACTTTTACTACAATACATTACATGATAGATAATAAATATGATTATATTAATACCATCTAACTATTACAAAAGATAACATAAGATTATTCTGATTACTTTCCTTTTCCCTTGTTTGGCCTGAACATTCTGCTTGACCATGCTTAGCTAAAAATATTTAAATTTAAAGCAAGAATGAGCACTTGATTGCCCAGCAAGTAATAACAACAATAAATTTAAGCTGAAAGAATTAAATATTTTCTTTGAATAACACTTCTACAACGAATCAACAGTTGTGAAGTAAACTGAACCAATAATAACAACATACCACATCGATCTCAAATTTTTAAAACTACGTACTGACTATAAATGGAGAGTATTCGACATACTATGAACTTTGTTTTTAATTTTCGCTAAGGTTTAGCAGAACTTCATCCGCAAACCGTCATAACTTACGGGCACAAGGGTGATCATCCCAATGCGCCCTGTATTGATCAATACTAAATGCAAGAACGATATTATCGTTCACTCTATACACCTTAGGTGCACAAAAAATTTCCCATGTTCGGGATGTTCATACTTAGTCGGGAATTCGAACCAAAATAATTTGGTTGGATACAATAAAGTTCTATCTTGCTCAATAATATTTTTAAGTTTATGTCTAGCCAAATCAAATAGCTTAGACGTCTTTTAAGTCAACGTATACATACTCGAAATTAATAAGTATGTATCAACATGTGATTAAATACAATGATTATTCAAGTGGGGACACTTGTCTAACCCTATATAGGAATTAACGAACAGAATAAATATCTGAATTATACAATAATACAATGTTCGGATAATATAAGAACTTGTATGAATACAAAGATTGGATATATAATCAATAACAATAGAGTTAATAATCTGGCACAATAATATGATTCTGAAATTTTCTTACTCATGCCCATTGCATAAAGGAAATGCAAAGTTAGGATACTTGCACAATGTAAATGATAGTTCAGATACTTGCCTGAGATGCTGCTTACAGTTACGCAACTTAGTTTTATCTTTTATATCGAGACCTATCATTAATAAGATCATTTTATCGATTAGAAATACATATCATAACACATAGTACTGCTATTTGCAGTCAGCACATAACCTAATTATATTGTCACATATTTTAGCAGTCATTGGTTCACAAACAAACACTTATCGAGTCCAATTATATAAGTCTAGATCAATTTTTGAAATATTTTGGTGTACCGACGGCTTTATCAGGTATTTATCGAGTCTAAAACTCTATCCTGTAATTCAATATTCGTTTAGATATTTTAAATATCAATCACATTATTTTTCATAGCCTTATAATAATTTTTAAATAATTATTATACTTTATCATGATTTTTCAAACATCAAAATCATTATTAAATGATTTAAATATTAAATAATTCTATTATCATTAATATTTAATTAATATTAAATTATTAATGAAACTATTGCCAAAATATTAAAGTTATTTATAATAACTCAAAATATTTTTAAAGTATTAATAATACCCTTAAATGATTTTTAAAACATTTAAAATTATTTTTAAATGATTACCATTAATATTAAAATATTAATTTATTATTTTTTAAAATATTAAAAGTCATTTATTATAACTTAAAATATTTTTAATTCATTTATTCCCTTTTTAAATAATTTTTAAATTAATAAAATCATTTTAAACTATTTATTTAATATAATTATTAAATAAAACTAATAACACTAATATTAAATTAATATCATTAATATTAAATTATTAATGAAATTATCCTTTAAATATTGAAAGTTATATTTTATAACTTAAAATATTTTTAAACTATTTATTTTCTTTTAAAATGATTTTTATAATATTAAAATCATTTTTAATTAATTTATTTAATTAAATTACTAATTAAATTTAATATCATTAATATTAAATAATTAATGAAATTTGTCTTAAAATATTAAAAGTTATATTTTATAACTTAAAATATTATTAAATACCCTTTTTATCATTTAAAATAATTTTTAATATAATCAAATTATTTTTAATTAATTGATTTAATGCATTTGCTAAGTAATTTAAATACCAATAATATCCAAATAAATATTAATATTTATGAAAAATATGTTAAATTATTAAAAGTTAATTTTTATAACTTAAAATAATTTTTAAAACTATTTTTGTAATTTTCAGAATTTATTTACTATTTTTAAATGATTTTTAGAATTTAAATTAATTAATTATAATAAGTCTGTTGCTAAAGCCCTTTGGCGACAGTAAGTGTCGCCTTAGGTGTTCTTGAGAAACTCAGGCATTCAAAGTCAGCTTCGAGTAGCCTACTTTGACCAAGCTTAATTCAGTGTCTACTATGTTTCTGGGCTAACTAATGGTCAAATCTTGTAGTGTTAATGTAACACTGTATGAAACAACCAATATCCAGGTTATACTTCATCACTATCAAAAGTTATTAATATCAAAAGTTATTAAGCTTTGAACTAGCTGTCAGGCGTGTTCATCTTATTTCTGGGCTACCCAGAAATTCCAGTCATGGCCGGTCAACGGTATTGATGGCCTTCTAACATGAAATCTGTTGATGATATGGTTGGTCTAGACGTCGGGCTGTATTGACAATCTAACAGAGTACAAGTTCTAAACATTTTTCCTGTCTAAATATCAACAAGCTGATATCAACAAGCTGCTCGATCTAAGGCCTTGAACAAGTTTTCAGAGTTGTTCTTCATTTTCTGGGTTACCCAGAAATGAAGAACAGTTCGACCATCCACTTTTGGGCTTCCACCACTTGTGATCTGTGCAATATTTTAGTGATGTAACACTTTTAGTGTCTAGCCAGCATGTAAGAGAATAGATCTATTACATAACATCGATCTAACAACTACACAATGAGTAGATAAGGTCCGGTCAAACCATGTCAGGCAACACCTTCATATGTTTTCTGGGTTACCCAGAAAACAGAATAAGTGAGTGTCCGTCTTGGCTAGGTTGACAGGCTGCTATGTCCAATATGTTTATCATTTAGGTAATCTTAAGGCATGAACATATAATACATATACCAGTCTACTACTTAGATACAATAACAACATCATAATACTTAACACCCGACAGATCCAGAGACTTTAATATCTTGTCAGACTCTGATTCACACTTTCTGGGATACCCAGAAAGTTATAGTCATGCTCGGTCAACTCATATTGACCTCGATTATCTGACAATATAAGCATGATCTGGTCCTTATACAAGTTCTAGATTACAGACCTCACAACATACAACAAGATAAAACATTTAAACAACAAAAACTCATAACAATCAAAGATCTATGAGGTCTGACATTTGACTGTCAGACTCAAAAACAAAATTTTCTAGATTTTGAAAATACTCTAGATCTGAGCCTATAGATGTTATGGATCTAACATCTATCAACCCAGATTATCATTATACACCATAAACAACATATTTTAACAATAAATTATAGCATCTAACATGCAAATCAAGATCAGATTTCTTCTAGGGTTCTTACCTCTTTATGAAAAAATTATGATTTCTATGCTTCTGATTTGTTATGTGAGTTGGTGGGGCTGATTTTGTGACTGATCTAGCAAGGCAAATTCGTGGGTTTTAGAGAGAGGAGTTCTAGGATGAAAGTTGAGAATAATTGTGCACTTTCTCTCTCTTGAATTCTATATAAAACAAGTATGCAATGTATTGGATGCTTGCAATGGCTGATGTGTTGTTAATCTAGCTCATAGGTAGGTCTAGGGTAGGGTGGCTGGCCAGATTTGCAAAGATCTCCCAACAATAATACACCAAATGGGACAAAAAGGGCACTTTGGTAAATTTATTTTAATTTTGGGGGCATTCTTGTCCAAAGTGCTTGAATCTAGAATTTATTCACTAGATTTTACATCTTAAAGTTTCCCAAATAATTTCTAGGGTTTAAAATTTTAAAATTAAAGTGTAATAAAATATTAATTAAAACACACTAATTTAAAATTAGGATTTTTAATAGAAAATTAGGGTTTTTAAATTAGGGTTCTTTAATACTAATAGGGTTCCCAAATTAATAATTATGGTTTCCTAATTATCATTATAATTTACAAAAATAATAATTAGGGTTTCTAATTTTAGCAAATTAGGGTTTTCAAATAATAATTAGGGTTTCTCCTAATTATAGAAATTCTATAATACATAGTAAAATTCATATAACACAATTACTATACAGTCTCGAACTCATAACTGAGTTTCAAAGTTGGGTTTAACAAATTAATGTTAGGGTTTTGACATTGTACCCCATAATTGACCCACTATTATCAATACACATATACAGTATATATTTATAACACTGATAAATAATATTATATTTAATATAACATTATTATTCTCATTCATAGCTCAAAATCCAAAATTAGGGTTTGGATTCCATATCTGATTCATGTTTCATATATAGCATTATTAATTAAGTTAAAAATAATTAACTTAATAATCTGAACTAAAATTCATATACTAAAATAATAATTATAATAATTTCAATAATCATTTCATATATTATTTAAATACTATAAAAATTATATTTTCGTAGAGAATAAATATTAAAGACATTTTTACAAAAAAATTAATTATTATAAGAATATACTTTATAATGATTAAAAATTCTAAAATAAAATTATTTGAAATTATTCATGTAATAAATAAATTTTATTTATCACATATATATATACACATTACTTGGCACATATTCCCATCTTTAAAATAAAAAAAAAAGAAAAAATTAATATGTAAAATTTCTTATTTATTTATATAGAAAATATCGGGTTATTACAATAACCGCCTTGGGCGCACAAAAGTTTCCCAGATTCGGGATGTTCATACTTAGCCTGAATTTGAACCAAAATAATTTGGTTGGATAACAATAGTGATCATGTTCAACGATATTCTTAAATCTGTGTCTAGCCGAGTCAAATAGCTTAGACGATTTTTAATTAAGGTATATATACTGGAAATCAATAAGTATGTATCAACATGTACAATAATGTACGAATGTACGAATAGAGTTCGAGAACTTGCATGAATACGAATATTTGAGTACATAATCAATAGCAATAGAGTTAGTAATCTAGCATAACGATAATATAATTCTGAAACTTTCTTACTCATGTTCATTGCATAAAGGAAATGCACAGGTTAGGATACTTGCATGAATACTATGACTAATAACAATACAGTTTAAAAGCTTGTATAACCAGAATAAAATTCAATAACGGACTTACACAAGTTTACTGCATAAATAGATATAAAGAGTAGAGATACTTGCCTTAAGCGTAGTTTATCCACGTAATTAAATCTACACTTTTGAATCCTATTTATAACGTATTACACAATAAGATGCTCATTAGCTAACACATTCGTTAACCAATTGTTCGACATGATTCAAGTATGCACATATGGTACAAACTCAACTTATATGTTTATTATGAAGTCAATTATCTAGTTATTTCATAAGCAAGTAAAGAATGCTCAAGTTTAAAGTATTTTCACCCATTAACTTTTATTATCCAAAGAAAACACTATCTTATTACTTAGTCCTCACATATACATATGCATTAGTAGATTTTAAACCATTTCTAGTAGTAAAGACATCATACAAGTTAACTGTCAAAATCAGATTGTAGAGACTCAGATTCTAGAGTGGCGCAGCTGCGCCATGGCTAAGCCTAGGACCGGCGCAGCTGCGCAGTCCTCTGGCCAAGCCAAGACACAGTTGTTGCCTTGTGGTTTCTGTCCGGCTTGAACACAACATTCATACATAATATATTTTGCCATGTTAAGGTCTTTTCATGCTTCTCAAGTCAATCTAGGTTTCTTCTTTCATATTATGGTTCCAAGTTAAATATTTCAACAATTTAATGTCGTTCAAGGTCATGAAATCACACGGTCTAACATGGTTGCCTTCTAAACATATAAGGTAGTTATAAAACTCATATTAGACGCACTTGTGTGTATTCATATTGCATACATGAAACTATTCTAGTTATTATTTTGAAAACATGTTTTATTTAGTTTTAACTTGATTTCACAACTCTTAACATAATATGTATATATGCATGATACATTTAGCAAGTTTAAAAGTACCATCAAACATGCACATAAAAGTCAGATTCTAACTTCCAAAGTATTATGTTCACATTCTCGTTCACAGTTCATATCTTCATTAGTAACCTTACTAGTAAGTTCAACATGTTCAATACATATGGATCATGTCTAGGGATTTTATAGACATAACAGGACATCTTAAACCTTTAGAATCTAGATATTCATATGATACAACTATATTTTGAAAATATATTCAAGTTTGCTTTTAAAACTATTTTAAACTTGAACAATGCAATTTCACACATACAATACAACCTTAAGGCTCTAATCATATGTAATCATGTCATTTATCATGCTCGCAAGGTCAGAATATAAAGCAGGTAGTAGTCATTCATGATATCTCACTATACTAAGTTAAAACTTCTTTAATACAAATCCTAAATAAGGTGGTCAAGATCAAAGGAACTATGAATCATATAAACACAAGTTAACGGTTTACTCATGCATTTCTAAATCATACTAACATACTTGCAAAGTTAGTATATGAACATAGCATACCTACATCTCAAGTTCCTTTCTAAAGTCCTAAATCCATTTTAAACTCTATACCTTCGTAAATCACGTATGCTAATCCAAACATGCTCACATTAGGTTAATATACTAATATATACATGTTATACATGCTTGCATGCTGGCTTAAGTCATAATAATTGACTAACATTGATCAAATTTTTAACAGAAAGCAAAAGATGGAAACAGAGACTGGCGCAGCTGCGCTGCGCCTCACTGTAAATCCGGCGCAGCTGCGCCGTGCCTGGTTCGAGCCAAGAACAGTCTGCTTCGATAGAACTTTAGCCCAACCACAACAATTATACACAAACTTGATTCTAAACATCCATATATTAGTTTAAACATGCTTGTATGATTATATAACAACTAATTAAACATTACCCAACCTCATCATCATCTACTTCCACATAATTTAAGAATTTGAAATTCAAGAACTCAAGAATTCATTTTAGCAGAGAATGAAAATGGAAAGCAAGGAATGGGGCTTATACCTCTGCAATTCTGAAGTGAACTTGCTCCAAATGAACTTCCAGTTACTTAGAATACTAGTATGCCCTCAATCTCACACTTAAAAAAATTATCAGACAATTCAAGCAACATAGATAATGAAGGGAAGTGTTCAATTTATAGAGAATTCCTTGACCATGCCAAGCCGTTGTCCAAGAAATCAAACCAAAGGATGGAAGAATTGCATGAAGGTTATCAAGGAGTTGGTAATTTGTAGTTGGTTTGCATCATTATTCACACTCCCCCCATAATCATCACCTAGATTGCTAGCTTGAGCATGGAAGAAGGAAGAGATAATAGGCCTTAGGCTTTTTTGGTAGTTCACATGAATGTGAAAATAGGGAGCATTTTGGACACTAAATTTGGGACAACCTAAATACTTAGCAATCTTGTAACACTTATACAATTTCCTACTCTTTTGTTATATAGTATACCCTTATCAACCATACCTTAGTTATAATCTAATGTCACAATATGATTTACATAATTAATATTTCAAGGTAGTAGATGTAATATGGAAATGTAATATACATATAATACATGTACATTTTATCACACCGGTATACTTTATTAAAATAATAGTTTATAATATGATCATGGTATGTTATTTTAATATACACCCACATACATATTGTCACATACACCTTCCATCTCACATAGTTTCAATAAATCTTAATATATGGTTACTATATATAGTATAGTCACGTAAATACCACATTACACTATATAATATAGTTGCATTCCATATATATATATATATATATATATATATATATATATATATATATATATATTTAATTATTGCACATAACATTCAATATAATCTTATTGTATTAATAACTTACTTATTTGTTTTATGTCAATTATTTATTGATTAATTGACAATAGTATTAATTAATCCAATCCTCATTGATTAACGTAATTATTAATTATCTATATAATTTATAGACATATTGCTAACAATAATAATCACATATCATTAACTAATATTATTATTAATATTTTTCCTTCATATTGCTCACTTCATAATTCATTCGTCAATTAATATTATTATTAATATTTTTCACCACCGCACCACACAAGGCTTTCCACAAGTTTGTTACAACTCCACAATAACCAATTTAATATAATTGAGTTAACTCATCTCATAACACGAAATCCTTTATATTCAAATAAATATTTATTCCATTAATATATTCATAAGACATGGAAATTCTCGGATATCACATCACTTATAATAATCCTAATACTCATACCATATATACAATAATCATATATTCACGGAAAATAAACAATAACTATTTTTATTACAAAATTAATTCATTATATAATCTATAACAATCAATAATTCTTTAGAAAGAAGTTATTTACCATTATTCATGTAATAAATAATTTTATTTATCACATATATACATATACTTTATTTTGCACATATTCCCACCTTTTTATATATAAAAAAAAAATTATTCGCAAAGATTTCTTATTGAAAATTTTGGGTTATTACAGTAAGACCTCCAGAATTTAGGGGAACTACCGATCCTATCGAGGCACAAATTTGGATCAAAGAGATGGAGAAGGCATTCATCATCACTCGTGTGGGGAATAACCAAAAGACTGGATACGCTACCTACATGATGAAGGGCGAAGTGAACTTCTGGTGGGAGGCGAACCAACAAAGTGTGGGAGAAGGAGTTATACCATGGGAATGGTTCAAAACGTTGTTCTTTCAGAATTACTTCCCAAAGAGCATACAGAATAGAATGGAGGTTATGTTCATAGAATTGAAGAAGGGAGGGATGAACGTGGCTCAATATGCTGTGAAATTCAGCGACCTTGCATGTTTTGCATTACACCAAGTAGACACAGAAGAAAGGAAGGGTCAACGTTTCAAACTAGGACTAAAGTCATTGTTGTTCAACAAGGTATTTGTGAAGGGTTTCGACACAGAAATGCACAGCGGAAATAGAACAATTTAAAGCAATTTCGAAACCCTAAATAGGATCTATGAGAAAAATAAATAATTCAGTGGTTAGAAATTATACCGATTAAGAAAGCTAGAAACAATGTGGTCGAATCTCCAACGCAATTCGAACGAACTGCGTCTCTATGGTATCCACATGAACGCTCCGCCGCGAATCGTCGTACGATCTGCAGTAAAAGGAATTGTGGTACTAGCCACCAAGGAGCGGCTAGGGTTTTAGTTAATGAATAAATCCCTAAATGGTTGCTACATATTGTTGCCTCCTTTTTAGATCTAATAAAAGGACTCTAACTCATGCAAGCATACATGGGTCAACAAGTAATACAGAGTATGTTAAGTATCGATCCACGGAGAAAGGTTTCAAAATTAAATTATTATGCATAAACTACATCACTATTTTTATATGCTTAAACGAACGCTGTAATTTTTTAATTAATCTAACTCGAATAATGACCACAAGAAAAATAATAGAATAATAAATCAAATTTTGAAATAATGGGATTTTAACTTCAATTCATATTTCATCTAAATAATACCCTCACGCAAGATCATTCATGTATCATGGAAAATTAGCCAAGAGCACAAAACTAGACATAACCATTTTTCAATGCATTATGACCTGCTTACATAACCTCCACATGCAATAGAAATCATGTAATCATCAATAAAACCAACATAACTATATTTCTATGTGACATTGCAATAATACTGATTTGAAGCATAAGCTCTTATATCACTACACACGGTGAAACAGTATATTTCTATCTGGTTCACAAAATATAAAGCTAAAATAATTCAGCCTCATAAAAGCATGCTATCATGATTACAACCATACTCACATGTCATATTTCAATTCCATATATGTACATAAGATAAATGGTGATCAGGCATTCATGCAATTAATTCAATCGTAATAGAATTTCCATGATAACTACACAATCAAGCATTCAGGCCATTAATATTAGATTACATATCAATATCTGTTAGAATCCCATAATGGAGTTTAGTTCATCGTTGAACCGAAAGCCATTATGGGATTAAAGCAACACATGGAAAATAAATAAAAACAATTGAGAGAAGATAAAATCGATCAAACCCAATTGTTGATTATATTCCAAGAGTTCTGTTTAAATCCTCAATAATCTCCAGCAACATAAAAGTAGTTCGTAATCAATGATTGAATTCTAAAGAAGAAGTATAAAATATTAAGTCTATGCTTGGATCCTCGTTCGAATTCGTTCAAAGCGTAGAACCCTAGTTCTATATTATGAAAAACTCGTAAAAATAATCGTAATTCGCGTCTGGTACCAACCAGAGTCATTTGTACCAACTCAAACACTTCAAATTTAAAATTACAATAAATTCAACAACTGCAAATTAAGCTTTTCTGGTTCCAGGCGCGGGCGCGCAAGTTCTAGCTTATGTAGCCGCGCGGCCGCGCGGCTTCTGCATTTTGGATCCTTGGGTTCTGCTGCTGCTGCTTCCTTGTCATGCTGCTATTGTTCCTTTGACATGTTGTTTTCGCTTCTTTGTCCATCAATGTTCAGTTCCTTTTCTCCACTCGACCCTCGTGTCATGCCTTCACTGATCTCATGCCACCTACCACGCCAAGCTATACCATTTCCTGCATATTAGTACCAAAGGAGTTCTCAGTACATGTAATGCAAAATAACACGAAATACAACTAAAAACATACCAAAATATACTTGAAATGGGCATAGTTCGCTTGAATTGATATCCAATAAGTAAGTATAAAACCTACTTATCAAATACCCCCAAACTTGAACTATTGCTTGCCCTCAAGCGATGCATACGACATAAAACACTGAAGATGCAACTACATGCTATGCAACTAGATTACGATGCAAATGAGTCTCACATTCTTCCAGTTAGCATAGAATTTCAGTCCAAAAATGCCTCAGTGAATTATCCAGATTCAAGAATGAAATTTTAAACTAAGCCATAGATATAATATCATACACTCAAGTAATCCATACATGCTATAAAAATGTTGTGTGTGTGTGCTGTGTTCACCAAAACTTGACTAAAGCACAGAATACACATGCTAACTTGCTCAAAACAGGAAATTACAGTCTAAATCAAGATTTATGTATGCTAATGCAACAAAGACTACTCTGACATATCAAAACCAACTAAGGTTCAACAATGGGTTTAGACTCCTTTCTTTTTACTCACGAGGGCGATTTTCACACTTTCCCGTGGTGTTTATTGCCATTTTTTTATACAGCGAGTGCGTTTTACGCTCCATCTCGCCCCTTCCAAAGAGTCAATAATTCAGCTCAAGAAGGTTTCAAGATAGCTTTTTCTTTTTCTCTTTTTTTTATATAGCATACCCATGTGTCCCCAAAGTTTTATTATCAATGTTTTTCATAGTCCAAATCCATTTTCCCCATAATTCTCTTTTTAAAACCACATTTCCTATCAAGCAATGCAACACATAATTCTTGTGCCTACAAGAAATTGTGAACAAGGCAGTGCAAACCGAAAGCATCTAAATAGCAACCATGGATTACATCATATAAAACTTTATATCTAAGCTAAATATATTCATTAGACTCAACAATCCTTCAAGATTCAAATTCATCATTGGCTGGACATAACTTCCACAAAGCTAGACTTGTGAGATATGCACTAAACATAAAATGCAACTAAACATATACTAACACAAGTAATAATGACTAAAAACTAAAAAATTTTATGTAATTGTTATCTAACACATAAATATGCAAAATTTAAACTAATCATGCGAACACTATATGCAACTACCCTACTGCCCAATACCCCCAAACTTAAAATATTCATGATCTCAATGAATGAAGGCATAGGGTTAGAGAAACTCTCCTATTGATCAGCTGCACCACCCTCTCCAGGTGGTGAATCCGGTGGTGGAAATGGCACAGCGGTCCCTAACTGTGGCCATTCAAGCATAGTTCCTTGCTGCACAAACGCCTCCGCTAACGACCTCGTCAGACCCGTAGCAAACTCTGTAAAATTATCGTACATAGCGTCGACCTTACGCTCCAACCTTCGGAGCTATCGATCCCCAGTAGCAGCAATTTCTTGGGTTGACGTGCCTGCTTCATTTGACTTGGAAGGCTGTGATGAAGGTGTAGACGATGCAGGACGCAGAATAAAACCATTTCCTCTTGCATGCGGTGTACCCCCTTGCCAATCTGAAAGTAGTATGCATATAAGCCAATCATGTTTGATGATAAAGCATATACTTTGTAACAATCTTATTCATTTATTAATAAAAAGTATTAATTTATTAAATACTTTTAATTATCTACATGATGCTACTTTATAATATGTGATAAACCCATAGTTTTAAGCAATGCTTTTAGAATAATGATGATGATCATTCTAATGAGATCTAAATTCTTAGAAAGCTTAAAACTAAAATAGTTCCCAATCGTTGGATTACTAAATTGGGGATTAGTGAATCTGGATAGATTGGTACATACGTTGCTTGCTCATTGGATGAGGATGATTGATCTCATGATCATTTGTGTGGGGACACTAAAGCAAGTATATAGGTGTTTATTAAAGAATAAGTTCATTGAACGTGGCTCGCTAAGGAATACTTAATGGAGTTTTACTTGCTTGTCAATAGGAATTCCTGTAGTGATAGTAGTATAAGTGATCCTTAGACTTGAGATCATAATAGTATCTTGTGTATGATGAGTTATACTTCGACTTATTCCTTAAGACCCTTAGGGTATATCAAAGGGTATGCTTGGGTATAATAAGTTGTACATAGAGATAATGTATGATCAATAAAGAATCTACCACTTCTAGTAAATGAAGAGAAATGTCATATGTGATTCGATAAATGACAACCCAATAGTCCTTGGCCAAGGCAGAATAAAATTAGAAAGGAGTTTCTAATTTGCATTATTTGGAGTTGTGCATTTAAGAGTCGAAATACATATAATTAAATAAAATAAGACTTGACAGTAATTTCATGTCTTATATTTAATTGGGACATTGTATAGTGGAAGGATTGAATTGTACAGTAACTATTTACTCAAAGATTTTTTTATGATTAATGTTGAAATCTATATTATCTGGAAAGTCGTTGATCGCTAGGGAGGCTTATCCCTATTGTAGAATAAATATTATTTATTTAAATAAATTAATAGTTTAATTTATTTATTTAAATAAGATTAGAATTGTTCTAATTGATTTATTCACAACCGGTTTAATATGGAGAACCTAAAAGGTCACGCCATAAAAGGAAGAATGATTATTTAAGAAGTTAATGACATAATCGTAATAATAAGTTAAGTATATTTAATTTAATCTATGGTGATAGAATAAATTAAATAGCTTAATATTTATTATTTAGTATTTTAGAAATATTAAATATAAATTAATAAGAGGAGTCTTATTATTATTATTACTATTATTATTATTTAATTCCTGAAGGAGTTTGGGAATTAATTAATAAAAGTACTCTCATATATTCCTAATAAGATTAGGAGGTAAATTAATTAAAAAAATTTAATTAATTATTCTTAATAAGATTAGGAGCCTAATTAATTAAAAGAGTTTAATTAATTAAAATAAACTCAATTCCTTAATTGTTAAGGAGTGTTGCCTACATCTATAAATAAGAGGAGTCTTATTATGGGTGAGGGGGCTGTTAACATTTTCATAGAATACGTAATTCTAATAGTTGGGAGAGTACACCTTTTCTATGAGAGATAGAAAAATTAGGGTTTTGCCAAATACCCATCTTCTTGAATCTTTCTTCTTCTTTGGTGGATCACCTCTAGAGGCCAAACACTTGGGTGGCTAACGTTGATCAAAGGAAGGAACCAAACCCGGTGGATTCAAGTTGAACGCGAAAAGGATTGGAGGCGAACTTGTACCTGAGGAAGCTCGAATTTTCAAGGGTATGATTCTCATTCTTTATATTTTCGTTTAATTAATAATTGTGCATAAAGGATGATCCGAGTATATGGTTTGTAAAATTTTAAAACTCTTATTTTTCATGTTTCCGCTTATTTTGTGCAATTTAATTGCGTTCATGAATATTACAAACCTAACAGTAGCATCAGAGCCAAACCTTTATGTGAATTATTAATTGTTTAGATTTGATATATATGTTGATATGTGTTTAGAATATTTTAATTGGGCATAATTTGTTGTATAAAATTTATTTAAAAAAAAAAGGGGCCGTAATTTTTTTTTTTCCGAATCTGTGTCCTAGTGATTCACATGAATCACAGTATCATGCATTCCATTTATATATGAAAGATTCAGGAAGATTCACATGTTTGTCTATTATGTATGTATATATATATATATATATATATATATATATATATATATATATATATATATATATATATATGCTTCAGGAAATAGGAATCTAGGTCATTCAAGTTAACAGGAACAGGTAATGCAAATATTGATGGTGATTCACGTGTTTTTCATGTAAAGGGACTAAGGGAGTATGATTACATATATTATATATATAATATATATTACCGTAATATATATATATATATATATATATATATTTAATATAATCTTAAAATAAAAGTTTATTTTAATATTAAAATAAAAAGTTTATTTTAATATTAAAATAAAAGAGATTATTTTAATTTTAAAATTAGATTTCATGCTAACTAATTAGAGCTGGAATTAGATTCCATGATAACTAATTAGAGTTAAAATTTGATTCCATGATAACTAATTAGAGTTGAAATTAGATTCTATATTTTCTAAAATAAATGAGTTTATTTGTGAATAGGAAAATGAATCCATGTTTCCTTAAATAAAGGAGTTTATTTAGATATGGAATAAGATTTCATATTATTCAAAATAAAGGAATTTATTTGTGAATAGGAAAGAAAATCCGTATTTCTTTTAATAAATGAGTTTTTTTTACTTGAAATTGGATTCCATAATTAATTAAAATAAAGGAGTTTATTTTGATTAAAGATTTTGATTAAAATAAAATAGTTTATTTTATTCAAAATTGGATAAATTAAAATAAAATGGGTTTATTTTGATTTAAATTTGGATTAAAATAAAGGAGTTTATTTTGATTCAAAATTAAATTTTATACTAACTAAATTTGCCCATTAAATGATATCAATATATATATTGAATGTTTATTATTCATGAGATGAATGTTATTTATTAATGCAATATGGTGATATGTATGATAATAAATGGGATTGATTATGGACTATTGACCAATGTGATTAGATTTTATTTTAGTTGGATGCATGAATGTATGGGTTTTATTAAATGGGGTCTGCGTACCTCGTCTTCTCTAATTTTTTTCTTAATGTAAATTCTTACTCCCTCCTATGTACTTCCCCTTGACTGCTGATCAAGGTTTCTCTTTATTTTAAATAGTTTTGTAATATGAATAATTAGAATTAATTTTAAAGAATTGGAGATCAAGGATCAAGGAGAATTGGACCCGTTTGTAATGGAGCCCGGGTTTAAATGTAATAGTTATATTTAAATATTAATTCTTGCACCCTTAGGGTTTGACTTTTGGTTCACTTGGTGGCTCTAGTGAACCAAACTAGAATAAAAGTCCATAATCAATCTGGGTAGAATATAGTATTCTAAATGTGCATGCTTATACTATATATATATATATATATATATATATATATATATATATATATATATATATATATATATATTATGCAAACATGCTTCGCATGTTAATTAATATGACGCGTATATATATATATATATATATATGTGTGTGTGTGTGTGTGTGTGTGTGTGCATGCGCGCTAAACAAGATGATACAATTAATAACAAACCACTCAAATATTTTATATTAAGTCCTAAGCGTTCAAAGATATTTGAAATATCGAACGCCGCCTTCTAGCATGATAAAAATAATAGAATATCAATTAATTATTATAAGTTTGTTGTGTCACCACAAGGCTTATCGTAATTCTTTGAGATATTAATTTTATCACATTTGATGTTTATAAAGAAAATTGAACAATATTGTTTTGTTGTGTCACCACAAGGATAATGTTTTTCTTTTTTTGAATATATATAGAAGTGCTAGGTTAGACTTAACTTGGATAATTTTGATTCGGATGTGCCACCACTTGATCAAAATAATCTAAGAGGCAAAATACAAGGAGTTGCATAGTTGATATAATTGACAAGAGTTGTCTACCTATTTATTTATATATAGTTGGTTGTGTCACCACAAGGCTATACACATTTGAAATGGGATCCTTATTCTCACTAGCAAATCTTTAATTAGATTTTGCCGAACTATATAAGTGAGGGTAATATAGTTTGATAAAAATAGTGGGAGATACCAATTTAAAATAAGACCTAATTTATTTTGGTAACTAATAAAAGAATGTATGCTAAAATGTTGTTAATTACAAATTCATTTACAGAATTTTACAATTTCTAAATTACTATCACTACAAAGCATATTAGATGCTAAATTAATCGGACCGAATTATTCGGATTGGTTAAGGAATTTGAGAATAGTTCTCATGGCTGAAAAGTTATCTTATGTCCTTAATACGCCTATTCCTGCAATGGTTTCAGACAATGCCTCTGAGGAAAGATTGCTACTTTTAGAAAGTGACAAGATGATGCACAGTTGGCTTAATGCATCATGCTCACATCCATGAGTAACGTGCTTCAACGTCAGCATGAAACTATAGATGCTTCTACTATATTCCTACACATCAAGTAGTTGATGGTGATGAAAGTAGGACTGATAGATATCAGATATTTAAGGAGCTCTTTCGATCTAGAATGACCAACGACACTTCAGTACAGACACATGTCCTAAACATGATCAATTTGATTGAACAATTAGGACAACAGGTTTTGTCATGGATGGAGAGTTGAGCCAAGATTTGATCTTCCACTCACTCCCGGACTCCTTTCATAATTATTGTGAATTTTTCATAAAAACAAGCTAGATATCAGCCTCGCTGATTTGCTTAACATGTTTAAAAATGTTGAGAGTCACTTTCCAACCAAGAAAGACCAAGTCGTACTGGTAGGGGCCAAAGGATCTTCTGAAAAGAAGAATGATTCTAAGAAGGTAAAAAGAAAAAGGCAAAAACAAAGGATAATAAGAATAAAACTGATACGGATAGCAAAGGAGTTTGCTTCCACTACAATAAGCTTGGACAATGAAAAGAAACTGCAAGAAACATCTTGCAGAGGCTAACCAGAAGAAGCTTAGTGAAGTTTCGGTTACAAATATAATTTTGTTCATGATTTAAAATAAATTTTTCTTTAAGTCAAGGTTCTACTTGGGTATTGGATACCGACTTTGGTTATCATAAATATAGAGTTATGAAGGGACCAAGCAGAAGTAGAAAGTTAAACAAGATATAAGTAATCCTATGTGTGGGAAATGAAGCAAAGGTTGCTACATTAGCCATAAAAACTTATAGTTTAGCAATGCCTATGGGCAAATCTATTAATTAAGCCAATAAGATGTTATTGTATTTTCCAGTTTTTGTTAGAAACATTATTTCTATTTTGTTGTTGGACAATGAAATCTTTGGAATTATATTTAAGAACAATTATTGTTCTATTTATAATAATAATGTTTTGTATAGAACTGGAATATTACTTAATATATTTTGTATACTTGACTTACGTGAAAATAATTTTGCATATTGAATAAATTAGTATAACAAAAGGAGATGATCATTTAAAGAGTTGAATGTGTGTATTTGCTGAAATACAAGTGTGAATTATTTGAAAGGTTCAAAGAATTCAGAAGTGAAACAAATTGGCAAAGTATTAGGATTCTTTGATCTGATCAAGGAATAAATACTTGTGCAATGAGTTTCTAAATCATCTAAAATGGTTTTCTCATAATAGACGCCTCCTGATGCACAATAATTGATTGATGTACCTGAAAGGAAAAATCGTACCTTATTGGACATGGTGCGGTCCATAATAATTTTACCGACATTCCAGTATCATTCTAGGGTCATGTCCTAGAAATGGCTGCATATCTATAGAAAAGGTAACCTCAAAATCCGGCCCCAAGACTCTCTAAAATTTATGGACAAGGAGGATTCCTAATCTTAAGTATGTTAAGATAAGGGGTTGTCCAACTTATGTGAAAAAGGTTTCAAAGGATAAGCTTGGGACAAGATTTGACAAGTATAGATTTGTGGGACATCCTAAAGTAAGTTTAGGGTATATATTCTATGATCCTACTTAGCAAAAGGTGTTTGTTGCGAAACACGCTACCTTCTAAGATAAATTTGTTTATCATTGAAGGAGCTAGTGGGAGGATAATAAATCTTAAAGAGTTCAAGAACCACAAATCACTATAAGTCAAATAAGAGGAACCTATAGATAAACATATTGTACCACAACCGAATCGTAAATCTGGAATAGTACCGAAGATACCTGGGAGGTATGGATTCATCATAGACGATGATGATGAGGTACACATCATAGAAAATGATGATCCGATTACATACGATGAGGTAAGAGTTGTAGAAACTCAGAGAAATGGATTGAAGCAAGCTTCTCAAAATGGAACATTCGTTTTGATGAGACAATCAAAGAGTTTGATTTTATCAAAAATAAGAATGAACCTAGTGTGTACAAAAGGGTCAGTGGGAGCGTCGTGATATTCCTAGTATTACATGTTGATATAATACGGATAAAGAATGACATACTAATGCTATAATCAGTAAAGATAAAGTTGTCTAAACACTTCTCTATGAATGATTTGGGAAGAGTATCTTAATTGGGGATAAAAATCTATATAGATAGATTTAAAAGGATGCTCAGCTTAACCCAAGGAACGTATATTCATTTGATGCTAAAGTCGTTTAGCATGGCAAACTCCAAGAGATGTCTCATGTTGATGAGCCATGGAGTGTATCTCTCTTAATAGTCCCCATAAACTTCTAAAGAGAGATCGCATGAGTGATAACCATGTTTACAATAAAATATACGAGACCTGATGTTGATTAGTCATATTCTGGAGAAGTTCATTATGAGTCAGTGAAAAATATCTTAAAGTACTTAACCGGCACTAAGGATGTGATCATGTTTATGGTGGGTCTAAATTAAAACTAGAGGGCTTAATAGACTCAAGTTTTTCAAACAGACCAAGACAACAAAAAATCCAATTTAAGGTAAAGGGTTACCTTGAACAGTGGTGCAATGAATTGGAAAGGTTCCAAACAAGAAAGAGTTGTTGGTTTAGTGATAAAGACACAGTATATAGCTATAAATGAACCTGCAAGTTGATTGTTTGGATGAAAAATTCATTACAGAACTAGGAATAGTTCCTAAGTCTCATCTTGGATCTAAACATGTGTTGTGGCACTTTTATTTGATTATAAGAATCATTGAAAGATGGGAAATCACTATAGAGATAGTGGACTCTCAAGAACAACATTACATATCCATTAACTAAAGCTTATCCAACAGCAGGATAATCGTCACTTAGAGAAGAAGGGTATGAGATAACATGACGATTGGCTTTAGTACAAGTGGGAGATTGAAAGTAGTATGCACACAAGCCAATCATGTTTAATGATAAAGCATATACTTTGTAACAATCTTATTTATTTATTAATAAAAAGTATTAATTTATTACATGCTTTTAATTATCTACATGATGTTGCTTTATAATATGTGATAAACCCATAGTTTTAAGCAATGCTTTTAGAATAATGATGATGATCATTCTAATGAGATCTAAATTCTTAGAAAGCTTAAAACTAAAATAGTTCCCAATCGTTGGATTACTAAATTGGGGATTAGTGAATCCAGATAGAAAGGAGTTTCTAATTTATATTATTTGGAGTTGTGCATTTAAGAGTCAAAATACATATAATTAAATAAAATAAGACTTGACAGTAATTCCATGTCTTATATTTAATTGGGACATTGTATAGTGGAAGGATTGAATTGTACAGTAACTATTTACTCAAAGATTTTTTTATGATTAATGTTAAAATCTATATTATCTGGAAAGTCGTTGATCGCTAGGGAGGCTTATCCCTATTGTAGAATAAATATTATTTATTTAAATAAATTAATAGTTTAATTTATTTATTTAAATAAGATTAGAATTGTTCTAATTGATTTATTCACAACCGGTTTAATATGGAGAACCTAAAAGGTCACACCATAAAAGGAAGAATGATTATTTAAGAAGTTAATGACATAATCGTAATAATAAGTTAAGTATATTTAATTTAATCTATAGTGATAGAATAAATTAAATAGCTTAATATTTATTATTTAATATTTTAGAAATATTAAATATAAATTAATAAGAGGAGTCTTATTATTATTATTACTATTATTATTATTTAATTCCTGAAGGAGTTTGGGAATTAATTAATAAAAGTACTCTCATATATTCCTAATAAGATTAGGAGGTAAATTAATTAAAAGATTTTAATTAATTATTCCTAATAAGATTAGGAGCCTAATTAATTAAAGGAGATTAATTAATTAAAATAAACCCAATTCTTTAATTGTTAAGGATGGTTGCCTACATCTATAAATAAGAGGAGTCTTATTATGGGTGAGGGGGTTGTTGACGTTTTTATAGAATACAGAATTCCAATAGTTGGGAGAGTACACCTTTTCTATGAGAGATAGAAAAAATTAGGGTTTTGCCAAATACCCATCTTCTTGAATCCTTCTTCTTCTTTGGCGGATCACCTCTAGAGGCCAAACACTTGGGTGGCTAACATTGATCAAAGGAAGGAACCAAACCCGGTGGATTTAAGTTGAATGCGAAAAAGATTGGAGGTGAACTTGTACCTGAGGAAGCTCGAATCTTCAAGGGTGTGATTCTCATTTTTTATCTTTTCATTTAATTAATAATTGTGCATAAAGGATGATCCGGGTATATAATTTGTAAAAGTTTAAAACTCTGATTTTCCACGTTTCCACTTATTTTGTGTAATTTGATTGCGTTCATGAATATTACAAACCTAATACAATCTTCAAACCTTGCAATTGTGGCATGGGTAATGTCTTGGCTCGGGAACTGCAACTGCTAATACGTCCACCTAATTCCTGCCTTGGCACACAAATGGGTCACTATTGAGGCATGTGGAATACTCCCTGTAGTACTTCCCCGCATATATCTCAGCATATTCTGATTCATCAAGTGACCCACATCGATATATTTTCCAACAATGATTCCCCATAATATAATTGCTTGCTCCACTGTAATTTCATGCTGGTGAGAAGATGGCATAAGTTTGGCACACACAAACAGATTCCAGGCTTTTGCATGACGATTGAGAGTGGAAGCCAAAAATGTATTGGGGTCATTCGTGCCAAGAATGCATGTCCACTGGGTCCTTGGAATACACAGATCAGTGATAACAACGTCCAAATCTGTTTCCAAACGTTCTGCCTCCACCGAATTTATTCGTCCAGTCGGAGGGTCGGGTAAATTAAACACTTGGCGAATGGCTCTCGGTCTGTAGTCCACTTCAATCCAACGAACAAAAGAAAACCCATTCATTATTTCCCTCGCATTAGCATAGAACTCCCGCACAATAGCCATAGGTGAAGCCACTGGCGTAGAACACACACCATGCCAACACCTTTCTTTAATCATCTGCACTAACTGTCCATCATGCGCATCTGGCTTGAACCCTCGTTCGCGAGCAAACAACTTCCCCACAATTCTATAGTATTCAATTTGAGCATCCAAGTTGATAAATTTCGATAAATCAACATTATCCCCACTTTGACTGCTTGAAGATGATGATTCAGGGGTATGAGATCTGGCATGCTTAGGACCAATTGGAGACTGGTAAGGAAAAAGAAGAAGACTTTCCTGATAGTGAATAATAGCCGATGACTGAATAATCCCCAAACTGATTTCGCACAACCACTCTAAAACCCTAGTTTTTATCAGTGTAGCTGTCGATCATGGGTATGACATCTGATGCGATAATCACGTAGTGGAGAAGAGAGTTATGGCTTCAATTTATAACTGATTAGAGATGAGGAGACGTACATGTAATGGAGAGCAAGGAATAGACTCTCTATTATTACGCACGAGTGGGAGATATAGGTTAAAACACGTCTCTAAAAACCCAAATTTTTTTTCAACTTTCGGTTCCAGGCGCGGCCACGCGTCTTTTCTATGGAGATGTGGCGCGGGCGCGCGAGTGGATTTTTTCTCTAGGACAGACATGTAGCGCGGGCACGCGATTTTTACAACAATTCATTGCGCGGCAGCTCGTCCCTGTTTCCTACATTGCTAACTTTCCTTTCCAATACTTCAATATAGTAATGAATTCAGTCCAAGATACCTACACAAACATCAATAAACACTGTCAATGCATGGATAATTGAATAAGCATGAGTGTCTATCTTAACACCATAATTTCTATGCTATGCACAAATATAATCAGATCCACATTCAGCTACTAAGGTATTTATACAAAGCTATTAAACTATCACAACTACACATGAAATTGAACTAACAAAAACACACTAAACAGAATAAATAAATAGTAGAGATAAAAACAATGGGTTGCCTCCCATCAAGCGCTAAGTTATAGTCAATTAGCTTGACTGTCTCTGAATCTCATGTCGAAGAAAGAATTGAGGTGACTTTTTGTCTGTCAACCTCGCCACCAAAGTAATGCTTCAGCCGTTGTCCATTTACTTTAAACGACTTGTCGGGAACTTATCAAACACTTCTATTGCACCATGTAGGAAGACAGTCTTCACTGTAAATGGCCCTGACCATCTTGATTTTAGCTTCCCGGGAAAAAGTTTAAGTCTGGAGTTGAAAAGCAAAACACTTTGTCCAGGCTCAAATTCTCTCTCTATGATCTTTAAATCATGCCATTTCTTCACCTTCTCCTTGTACAGCTTAGAATTTTCATATGCCTGTAATCGAAATTCATCCAACTCATTGAGTTGGAGTAGGCGCTTCTCCCCTGCAGCTTTCAAATCAAAATTGAGCTTTCTAATCGCCCAATATGCCTTATGTTCTAGCTCCATAGGAAGATGACATGCTTTGCCATAAACTAGTTGAAAAGGTGACATGCCCAACAGAGTCTTGTACGCAATCCTATATGCCCAAACAGCATCATCAAGCTTTAAAGACCAATCCTTTCTTGTGGGATTCATAACTTTTTCCAGAATTCTTTTAACTTCCCAATTTAAAACTTCTGCTTGGCCATTCGTTTGTGGGTGATAAGCTGTAGCAATGCGATGGTTCACCCCATATTTAGCCAACAAAGTTATAAACTGCCTATTACCGAAATGACTGCCTTCATCACTAATGATGGCCCTTGGAGTCCCAAACCTCGTGAAGATACTTCTTTGTAAAAACCTGAGGACTACTTTGGCATCATTTGTTGGGAGAGTTGCCACTTCTACCCACTTCGACACATAATCCACAGTGAGCAAGATGTAAAGATTTTCGGAAGAAGAAACGAAAGGACCCATGAAATCTATCCCCCACACATCAAAAATTTCCACTTCGATGATCGTATTCGATGGAATTTCATTTCTTTTCGAAATGTTCCCAATTCGTTGACATCTGTCACATCTCTGGACGAAACTGTACACATCTTTAAAAAGTGTCGGCCAGTAGAATCCTGCTTGTAGCACTCTAGACGTTGTTCTTTCTCCCTCATAGTGACCCCCATACACAGAAGCATGACAATGATGCAGAATCCCCTCGATCTCGCTATACCGGATACACCTCCTTATCATCTGATCAGCACATTATTTGAACAAACATGGTTCATCCCATATAAACCATTTAACGTCAGGCAAGAATTTCTTCTTTTGATGACCAACCAAGTCAGAAGGTACCATCTTACTCACCAAGTAGTTTGCGTAGTCTGCAAACCATGGCACTTCCCCTTTCACCATAAACAACTGCTCATCTGGAAAGGATTCATTAATTACAACTTTGTCGTCTTCGGATTCTCTAGTCGAGATAAGTGGTCCGCCACTTGGTTTTCAGTGCCCTTTCTATCCTTGATCTCCAAATCAAATTCCTGCAACAATAATATCCATCTGATCAAACGGGACTTTGCATCCTTCTTTGCCACTAAGTGTCGGATTGCTGTGTGATCTGTGTACACTATCACCTTCGTACCAATTAGATATGCTCAGAATTTATCAAAAGCATGCACAACTGCCAATAACTCTTTCTCTGTGGTGGTGTAGTTCAACTGCGCATCTGTAAGGGTCTTGTTGGCATAATAGATCTCATGAAAAATCTTTTCCTTTCTCTGGCCCAAAACAGCCCCTACAGCATAATCACTGGCATCACACATCAACTCAAACGGCAAATCCCAATCTGGTTCAGTAATAGCTGGTGCTGAAGTTAATTTCCCCTTCAAGTGCTCAAATGCCGACACGCATGTCTCGTCAAATTTAAACTATGCATCCTTCTCCAATAAACTGCATAGTGGTTTAGTTATCTTGGAGAAGTCTTTTATGAATCTGCGATAGAAGCCTTCATGTCCCAGAAAACTGCGAACACCTTTTACTGAAGTAGGTGGCGGTAAATTCTCAATAGTCTCGAGTTTAGCCCTGTCTACCTCAAGTCCCTTCTTTAAAACTTTGTGTCCCAAAATAATTCCTTCTTTTACCATAAAATGGCACTTTTCCCAATTCAGTACTAAGTTTGTTTCAACACATCTTTTCAAAACCAGCACCAAATTATCAAGGCATAAATCAAAAGAATCCCCAAATACCGAGAAAGCGTCCATGAATACCTCCACATTCTGTTCCACCATATCCAAAAAAATAGCCATCATGCATCTCTGAAAGGTTGTTGGAGCATTGCACAACCCGAAAGACATCCTTCTGAAAGCAAAAGTACCGTATGGACATATGAGGTTGTCTTTTCTTGGTCCCCTGGAGCTATAACAATTTGGTTGTAGCCTGAATAACCGTCCAAAAGGCAATAATACTCATGACCCGCCAGTCTATCCAACATCTGATTGATAAATGGCAATGGGAAGTGATCTTTCCTTGTAGCTTTGTTAAGCCTGCGGTAATCCATGCAGACTCTCCACCCCGTCACTGTTCGTGTTGGAATCAACTCATTATTTTCATTGGAGACCACAGTCATACCACCCTTTTTTGGTACACATTACACTAGGCTCACCCATGTACTATCTGAAATAGGATAGATTATGCCTGCCCATTTCAATACTTCTTTCTTGACCACTTCTTTCATTATTGGATTAAGTCTTCTTTGTTGCTCCACCGACGGCTTACTATCATCTTTCAGCAGAATTTTATGCATGCAAAACGAAGGGTTGATCCCTTTTATGTCTGCTATAGTCCATCCAATAGCCGACTTGAACTCTCTAAGGATTCGTAGCAGTTTTTCTTCCTAAAAAGATGTTAGTGCTGAAAAAATAATCACAGGTAGCTTTGAATCTTTATTTAAAAATGCATACTGTAAATGATCTGAAAGTGGTTTCAATTCAAATTCTGGAGGTGTCTCAAGAGATGGCTTTAATTTTACTGACGTCTCTCCAGCTTTCTTCAATGGCTCAACAGGCGTTTGGAATTTTCTGAATTGTGGAGTAGTATCAAGAAATTGTACAAGTTCTTCAAATTCCTCGTCCTCTAGTTCTGAATTTTCAGCAATAACACTTCTCAACGGTTCATGACCCATCAAACTCTCTACTTCATCATTTAAGACTTGATCCACCAAATCAACCCGAAAGCATTCCTCTTCATCTGTCGGAAACTTCATCGCCTTGAATACGTTAAAGGTAACCTCCTGATCATGAACATGCATAGTGAGTTCCCCTTTCTGTACGTCTATCAAGGTCCTTCCTATGTCTAAGAATGGTCTCCCCAGTATGATTGGCATATTCTTTTCTTCTTCATAATCTAAAATGATGAAATCAGTCGGAAAGATGAATTTATCCATTTTTACCAGTACATCTTCAACAATTCCTCGTGGATAGGTGATGGATCTGTCAGCTAGCTGTAAAGAAATATTTGTCGACCTTGGAGCCATCAATCCTAACTGGTTGAATACTGACATGGGCATCAAATTTATACTTGCCCTAAGATCACACAGACATTTACTGAAGCTCATCTTTCTGATTGTGCACGGAATTGTGAAACTACCCAGATCCTTTAGCTTTGGAGGTAATTTGCGCTGAAGCACTGCACTGCATTCCTCTGTCAAGGCCACTGTCTCAAAATCTTCTAATCTCTTCTTCCTTGACAAAATACCCTTCATGAACTTTACATAACTTGGCATCTGTGCCAATGCCTCGGCAAAAAGTATATTAATCTACAGTTTTTTAAAGACCTCCAAGAACTTGCTGAACTGCTTATCTTCCCTCTACTTATTCAATCTCTGTGGATACGGAATCGGAGGGTGAACTAGTGGTGTTTTACTCACGGGCTTCTCAACTGAACCTGTTTTTTCCTTCTCTTCCTGCTGTAACTCAGAATCTTCAACATTTTCTTTCTTTTCAGACAAATTCTATGCCTCGCGCGGTTGCGCATCATCCCTTTGTATTCATGGCGCGGGCGCGCCTGGTAAATTTCCTGCACACTGCTTCCCAGACCTGAGTGTGATTGCCTGACATTGTTCCTTCCCTTCTCTTCTTGGATTTGTCTCTGTGGTACTTGGCAATGAACCATGGGGCCTGTTGTTAAGCATGCTCGCCATTTGACCCATTTGAGTTTTAAGATTTTTTATAGCCACTGCTTGGCTTTTAATCATCACCTCTGTATTCGCCATGTACTTCATCATCATCTCCTCCATTTCTGATTTCTTTTCTTGCTGAGGTGCAGATGGAGTGTGATGTTGTTGTTGAGAAAATCCAGGTGGAAAAGGTGGTCTTGGTGTAAACTGAGGCTGAGCTAGTTGTGACTGAAATTAGTTATTCGGTTGAAACTTACTCTGCTGATTTCCTTGGTTGTTCGACAAACTGAAGTTTGGATGGTTGCAGTTGTTGGAGTTGTATGTATTCTGAAATTGTCCCTGATTCTTCCTATAATTACTCACATACTGTAAAGACTCCGAGCTGATAGCACATTGATCCGTTGAATGTGACCCCGCACAAATCTCACACACAAAGGCAACTGTCTTCGCCTTGGTCTCTGTCAACGAATCAATTTTCTTCGCCATGGATGCCATCTGTGCTGACAATTGTGTGATAGCATCCACTTCTAACAAACCTGTAACTTTAGGCTGTGGCATCCTGGCTGTAGGGTTTTGGAAATCATTTGCTGCCATTGTCTCGATAAGGTTATAGGCCTCTTCATAACTTTTGGCCAATAAAGCTCCTCTTGCAACTGCATCTACAATCGGTCTTGATTGCCATCCCAATCCATTATAGAATGTGTTGATCACCATCTAATTCGGCATGCCATGGTGTGGGCACTTCCTTAGCATCTCTTTATACCTCTCCCAAACTTCATATAGAGATTCACCCTATTGCTACTCAAACTGGGAGATTGATGTCCTCATCTTCACAGTCTTAGCCATTGGGAAAAACGTGGCTAAGAATTTTTGTGCTAGGTCCTCCCACGTGGTTATAGATCCCGAAGGTAAAGAGTGAAGCCAACTTCTCGCTTTATCCCTCAATGAAAACGGAAATAGTCTAAGTCTGATTGCATCCTCTGTCACCCCGTTAAATCTGAAAGTATCACATATTTCGATGAAACTCAACAAGTGTTCATTAGGATCATCTGTAGCAGCGCCCCCAAACTATAACGAATTCTGCACCATTTGAATTGTGTCTGGCTTTATCTCAAAGGTATTAGCTGCTATCGCTGGTCTGACTATGCTTGACTATAGTCCTTTAATATTCGGCATAGAGTAGTCTCTCAAAGCCTTGTGCTCCTCTCTTTGGTCTTCTCTTTGTCCTTCGACTGTTATATTAGATGTTGTTCCTTCTAATTCTGCTTGTAAATTTCAACGCACTTTTGCTTTCCAACCTCTTCCATTTATATTGTCCTGAGCAGGTGTTAATTCGGAATTGGATGACCGCGTGCGCATAAAAATTTATACAAGTACCTGAAACAAAAACAAAAACAAAAATAAAAATAGAAATTATATAAGATTAAATTTGTCTAAGTCATACAATATAGCTTAAAAATGATGATAATAATAATAAATTTAAACGCCTCTCCCCGTCAACGGCGCCAAAAACTTGTTGCCTCCTTTTTAGATCTAACAAAAGGACTCTAACTCATGCAAGCATACATGGGTTAACAAGTAATACAGAGTAAGTAAAGTATCGATCCACGGAAAATGGTTTCAAAATTAAATTATTATGCATCAACTATATCACTATTTTTATATGCTTAAACGAACGCTATAATTTTTTAATTAATCTAACTCAAATAATGACCACAAGAAAAATAATAGAATAATAAATCAAATTTTGAAATAATGGGATTCTAACTTCAATTCATATTTCATCTAAATAATACCCTCATGCAAGATCATTCATGTATCATGGAAAATTAGCCAAGAGCACAAAATTAGACATAACCATTTTTCAATGCATAATGACATACTTACATAACCTCCACATGCAATAGAAATCATGTAATCATCAATAAAACCAACATAACTATATTTCTATGTGACATTGCAATAATACTGATTTGAAGCATAAGCTCTTATATCACTACACACGGTGAAACAGTATATTTCTATCTGGTTCACGAAATATAAAGCTAAAATAATTCAGCCTCATAAACGCATACTATCATGATTACAACCATACTCACATGTCATATTTCAATTCCATATATGTACATAAGATAAATGGTGATCAGGCATTCATGCAATCAATTCAATCGTAATAGAATTTCCATGATAACTACACAATCAAGCATTCAGGCCATTAATATTAGATTACATATCAATATCTGTTAGAATCCCATAATGGAGTTTAGTTCATAGTTGAACCGAAAGCCATTATGGGATTAAAGCAACACATGGAAAATAAATAAAAACAATTGAGAGAAGATAGAATCGATCAAACCCAATTGTTGATTATATTCCAAGAGTTCTTCTGTTCAAATCCTCAATAATCTCCAGCAACATAAAAGTAGTTCGTAATCAATGATTGAATTCTAAAGAAAAAGTATAAAATATTAAGTCTATGCTTGGATCCTCGTTGGAATTCGTTCAAAGCGTAGAACCCTAGTTCTATATTATGAAAAACTCGTAAAAACAAACGTAATCCGCATCTGGTACCAACTAGAGTAGTTTATAGCAACTTAAACACTTCAAATTTTAAAATTACAATAAAGTAAACAACTGCAGTCGATGACACGCATGGCCGCGCGGCTTCTGCATTTTGCATCCTTGGGTTCTGCTGCTGCTGCTTCCTTGTCATGCTGCTATTATTCCTTTAACATGCTGCTTTCGCTTCTTTGTCCATCAATGTTCAGTTCCTTTTCTCCACTCGACCCTCGTGTCATGCCTTCTCTGATCTCATGCCACCTACCACGCCGAGCTATACCATTTCCTGCATTTTCACACCAGAGGAGTTCTCAGTACATGCAATGCAAAATAACACGAAATGCAACTAAAAACATACCAAAATATATCCAATAAGTAGGTATAAAACCTACTTATCACATATCATATATATATAGCGATTAAAAAGAATTAATCAAAACCTAATTTAATAAAATTCGAATTTATATAATATATATATATATATATATATATATATATATATATATATCTTAATTAAGTCATACTTAATTAATATACCTATATATATAAATTATCCTATTAATTTAAATTCGTAATTTAAATACTATCAATCATATTGACGTATTTACATCTTTACAATTTAAATTAATTTTCTTTTAATTGCGTTCTATGTGTATGACCCTATTGGTTATTATTACGTTGGTAATAATTTTAAATCATATTATAAAATTATAAACAGTCAGCGGCATCTAGTAATGCATCACTGCTACCCAAGTAATAATAAGATCGATGATTCGATGCAACCTTCTCGTGATCAATGTTTCAATGTAATTTAATCCTTTTAACCTTGACATCCTAGATTAAACTCGAGTCATGGAATGTGTCATACTCTTCATAATTTAATATGTGTTTTCTTGATCAATGAGTAGACTATATGAAACAAATCCTTATTTAAGCACGGCCATGCATTTTATAGTCCTACTCAATCAAGAGCCCTATGGATATCACCCCTAATATATAGGAGGGTTAAATTTCATCTAGATCACTCATATTCCTCACACGATTCATGATGTACCCAATAATCACCTTTATAGTCCACCCTATCAAATGTGACATTTGATGATATCAAAGTACATAAATTCCCGTGTAGTAATATAGTGATTTCAGGTCGGAGACCATTACATCATTGTCACTATGAGAATCGCTAATGACACTTTGCATAATGTTCCACTAGAATTCTCATGATGGGTATGTCCAGTACATCGTTCTTTAACATATACCTATGCATTGACTTAATATCTCATATATTTATGACAAATGAGATTTAGTCATCAGTCAATCCACATACTGGTCTCAATGCATCATTGTTGTCCCATCAACAATGATACTCGACTAGGGCATTTAAGAATAATGATACTAATTGTAATTATATAATCTCATGTTCAAGTCACATACTTGAAACTATATAATTTGTATCACTATTCTAAGGATTTTTATTATGTTAACATTTATATAACGCGGTAAATAAAACCATAATAAAATCATTCATTTATTCAATCAAATATAATATCAAAACGTTAAGCAATTATATCAAATAATTGGCCTCTAGGGCATAAACTCTAACAATTTGTACCCCAAATTAACTTATTCGCTAAACTGTTGGAAAAGGCCATCATCGCTGAAGGTGGTAGGCTCTGAGCCAGTATAACAAGAAAAGAAGAACAAGAGTAGTAAAGGAGATAGTAGTGGAGGAAGTAACCTATGAAAGAGGAAATGGGATAACAACAACAACAACAATCAAACGAGGAGTCATCAGGGAAGATTTAAGAAATGAGCTGAGGCTTGTCAAAAAGGTGGGAAGAAACACCAATGGAATGCTGGAAGGGGCGTAACGTCTATTACAACTATGGCTAAGAGAGGCACAGTTCACCGAATTGCCCAAAACCAAAGCAGATCTTAGGATATTATGCGTGTAAATCAACAGAACATCAATATAAGGACTGCCCAACGAATGGAAGTAGCGGAGGAAGCGGCAATCAGGGAGGAGGCATCAAGCTAATGATCGGAGGACCGACTCAATCCAACCGATCTACTGCCAAAACAATTAATATGATGTTTCAGGACATAATAGCTGTGAAGGACGTGGTCTCATGTATTATCCCAATCAATAATATAAATTCTTACGTATTATTTGATTCGGGTGCTACATGTTCCTTTATAGAGTTGCACAAATGGCCCGCGGCCTGAGGCCTGACCTGGATCTGGCCTAGGCCCGGCCTGATCAAAGCCCCGGCCTGGTCAAAGCCTGAGCCGGTCCAGCCCGGCTTGCAAAGCTACCAACAGGCCAAGAATTTTTAGAACAAATCCGGCCTGACCTGGCCTTTTAAAAAGCCTGGTCCGGCCTGGCCTACAGCTTGATCCGTCCCAAGGCCTGGCCCGGCCTAAAGCCTGGTCTTATATATTGAAAAATTATACTTAGACTGAAGTCTCTCTTGTTATGTTTTAAGGTGAGAGCCCATACTGGTGTGCAAATGTTTTTGAAGGATGCATGTTATATTTTTAGTTTTAATAGCCTATGATAAATTAGTGGTTAGGAGATGTGGGACTTAAACTAAGGTTCGGTCTGTTAATCCCTCGACAGTGTAGAGTACTTTCTGAGTATTTCTGTCTTTGCATTCTACTATGACCTTGGCACCTATAGAACATGAAACAACAGACCGTAGTTAAAGAACTAGAATCAATTACCCAATTTGGAGAACTTCATTGTTTGACCAAGGTAATGTTTAGAATATAAATCAACCAGTATACTGATTCGGGAATTAAAATGGGTTCTTGCAATCTACTTCAATTTGGGACTACATTAATTGATAAAAACAGGTCATCCAAAGTACATCACAAATGCAGTACTTCTTCCTGTTATCGTGAAAAAGACAACTAACACTTGAATTCAACAACAAAAGAGGTTTTCTGCTTGAGCCAAGAATGAATTTGCTTCTTGAATGAAGAAACTGGAAAAAGATTAAACCCATGTTCCTCACTATTAAAGCTTACTCATGTTAAATCCAATGATTCAAGGTTTTCAGGTTTCAACCCCTTTCACCCCATGTCCATGTAACATAGCATGTAACCAACTACATGGGAGGCTCTGCTTGTGGAGTGCCAGAAAGAACATATCTAGTTCAGCTTAAAGCTTGTAATAATCTCCCCCAGTTCCAAAATTAGAGACATTTCAAAAACAAATTTTAAGAATAATTTTATGTTTCTAAATGTACCCTTTAATATATGCTAAAAGTTTAAATTTAGTAATGGTGGTGTAAAGGTAGAAATGATAATAAAAAAGTAATGGCAAAATAAGGATATTTTACCATATTAAAGTCCTTAAATATAAATGTTTCTCTAATATTGAAACGGACTATAAAAAATGTATTTGTAGTTTTGCACATTTGGAACACATGGAGTATATGCTTAAAATTATGCATGTCATTTAGTGAGATTCATTAGTATCTTAACTTTATATAAATTTGAAAGGTCACTAATTAATGATAAATTTAAAACTTTTTTTAATCTCTTTCATCTATTTTTACTTTTCTTAATTTGTGCAAAAATTATACTTTACTCATTATTTTGATGACGGGTGCGTATAAATTCTAAAGTGTATGTGCAGTAGCCAAACATGATTAAGACATGCTTTAAATTATTCTTTTTTATTATTATTTTAAAATAATTTAAAATAGTTTTTAATTTAAAATAGATGTAAATTCACCTAGTTTTTATCTAAAATATACTACTACTACGTAACTTCATCTCAAAATATAAAATTATTTTCCTATATAAGAGAATACTTAACTTTTTCTCTTCTTTTTTGGGTAAGTTGTAACTTGTAAGCTCCCAAATTCGTTGCTACTCAATTAATGGATGTCTCATACAACTTGTCAAAAAAAAAAGAAAAGAAAGGATAGATCATACGAAATTGATGCAGAAACTATTTTGAGAGGACATCTTAGGAACATCAGATAAGGAGGTAAAGGAATAGCAGATAAGGAAATAGGAAAGCTTTACAAATAGGAAATAGCTCAAGAGTCCCACATCGTCTAAAAAAGTCTCTATTGTCCCAGCTTTGTTCTATAAATTAAGGGGAGTTCAAGGCTTCAAGATTTAATTGCATAGCAATCTAAAGTAAAGGTTTGAACGCTTGGGCTTGCCTAGACCTGGCCTGGCCTGTGCCTGGCCTGGCTTGGCCTTGCCAAAAGGCCTTGACAGATCATGTTTTTTATTCAATTATCTGGCCTGGTCCGGCCTGTCACTATTTAAGGTTGGGCCTGGCCCGGCCTGGTCAATGGTCAAAGCCTGGAAGGCCTGGATCAGGCCAGGCCAGGTAGCCTGTTTGTGCAACACTATTCCTTTATATCTGAAGAATTTGCTAGTCGACTAAATGTACCCCAAGAGCGATTAGAAAATCCCTTGAACATATAAGTTGCGAATAAGGAAGTAATCCTCGTAGAATTTGTTTACCAAAATTGTTGTGTGTAGAAATTAGGGGACATAAACTAAGCGTGTTAGGTTTGTAATATTCATGTACACACTCATATTGCATCAAAGTAGCGGAAGTGTGAAAAAATCAGAGTTTAAAATTTTTTCAAACCAAATACCCGAATCATCTTTTATATGTAATTATTAATTAAACGAAAGAAGAAGAAGATTAGATTCATACCCTTGTAAAATCGTGCTTCCACAGGTACAAGTTCACCTCCAATTCTTTCGTGTTCCCCTTGAAAAACACCGGGTTGATTCCTTCATTTGATCAACGTTAGCCACCAAAGTGTTTGGCCTCTAGAGTTGATCCACCAAGGAATAATAATTATTCAAGAAAATGGGTGTTTGGCAAAACCCTAATACTATCTCTATAGAATAATGTATACTCTCCCAACTCTTAGAATTGTCATTTTTTCAAATCAAAATAAGATTCCTTTTATTTATAGATATGGGCAACTCTCCTAAACAATTTAGGAATTGGGTTTTATTTTAATTAATTAAACTCCTTTAATTAATTAGGCTCCTAATCTTATTAGGAATAATTAATTAAACTTTTTTAATTAATTAGCCTCCTAATCTTATTAGGTATATATAAGAGTACCTTTTATTAATTAATTCTCAAACTCCTCTAGCAATTAAATAATAATAATAATAATAATAAGACTCCTCTTATTAATTTATATTTATTTTTTCTAAAATATAAAATAATAAATATTAAGTTATTTAATTTGATATATCGCCATAGATTAAATTAAATACACTTAACTTATTATTATTAGTATGACATTTACTTCTTAAATAAATATTTTTCCTTTTATGGTGTGACCCTTTAGGTTCTCCATATTAAACTGATGTTGAATAAATCAATTAGAATAATTCTAATCTTATTTAAATAAATAAATTAATCTATTAATTTAATTAAATAAATAACATTTATTCTACAAAAAGGATAAGTCTCCTTAGCGATCAACGACTTTCCAGATAATCTAGATTTTAACATTAATCATAAAAGAACCCTTGAGTAAATAATTACCGTACAATTCAATCCTTCCACTATATAATGTCCTAATTAAATATAAGATATTGAATTACTGTCAAGTCTTATTTTATTTAATTATATGTATTTCGATTCTTAAATGCACAACTCCAAATAATACAAATTAGAAACTACTTTCTAATTTCATTATGCCTTGGCCAAGGACTACTGGGTTGACATTTATCGAATCACATAGAACATTCTCTTCTTTTACTAGAAGCGGTAAATTCTTTGTTGATCATACATTATCTCCATGTAAAACTTATTACATCCAAGCATGCCCTTTGATATACCCTAAGTGTCTTAAGGGACATGTCAAAATATAACTCATCATCATACACAAGATACTATGATGATTTCAAGTCTAAGGATCACTTGTACTACTATCACTTCAAGAATTCTTATTGATAGACAAGTAAAACTCCATTAGGTATTCCTTAGCGGGCCACGTTCAGTGAACTTATTCTCAAATAATCTCTTACATACTTACTTTAGTGTCTCCACATAAATGATCATGAGATCAATCATCATCATCCAATGAGCAAGCAACGTATGTACCAATCTATCCGAATTCACTAAGCAGCTTTTTAGTAATAGTTTGTGAGCTATCTAAGAATTTAGATCTCATTAACATGATCATCATAATAATTCTAAAAGCATTGCTCAAAACTATGGGTTTATCACATATTATAAAACATCACCATGTACATAAATTAAAAGCCTTTAATTAAACAATTCTTTTATTAATAAATAAATAAGATTGTTACAAAGTATATGTTTTATCATCAAACATGATTGGCTTATGTGCATACTACTTTAAATCTCCCATTTGCACTAAAGTCAATCGCCATGGTATCTCATACCCTTCTTCTCTAAGTGATGATCATCTTATTGTTGAATAAGCTTTAGTTAATGGATATGTACTATTGATCATCCTAATGTTGCATAGACTTAATTCCGATAAGATTGGGAGAGTTTGACATAATATTAGGAATGGATTGGTTGTATAACTATGCTGTGCTAATTGACTGTCAAAATAAAAGTGTGAACCTTCAGACTCCAAATAAGTTTAAGGTGGTGTTTTATGGTAGCTCATCTCTTAAGCAATCATGTTGCCTTACGATGATGTAGGCCAAGAAATTGTTAAGGAAAGGATGTGTAGGTTACTTAGCGTACCTTGTTAATACCCGGAAGAAGGGAGTACGTAGAAATTCAGGATATATCCATAGTAAGGGAATTTCAAGATGTATTTCCAAACGATCTGTCTGGTCTTCTGCCAGACAGAGAAATTAAATTCGTAATAGACTTAGCATCGAGAATGGCACCGATTTCGAAAGCTTTATACCGTATGGCGCCAGTAGAAATAAAGGAATTGATGATACAATTACAAGAATTACCGGACAAGGGTCACATATAACCGAGTGTGTCTCTTGGGGAGCACCCGTGTTGTTTGTAAAGAAGAAAGATGGATCGAAGAGGCTCTATATCGATTATCGAGAATTGAACAGAGTGACGATTAAGAATAGATATCTATTACCGAGGATAGACGATCATTTCGACCAACTGAAGGGAGCCAAGTGTTTCTCGAAGATAGATTTACGAATGGCTTATCACCAGTTGAAAGTGAGGGAAGAAGATATATCAAAGACGGCGTTTCGAACACGTTACGGACATTTCGAATTTTTGGTAATGTTATTTAGGTTGACGAATGCTCCGACAGCATTTATGGACTTGATGAACCGAGTCTTCAAGACATTCTTAGATAAATTCGTAGTAGTCTTCACCGACGATATCTTGATCTACTCGAAGATGGAAGAAGAACATGTCGAACAATTGAAGATGGTTTTGGAGGTACTAAGAAAAGAGAAGTTGTATGCGAAATTTTCTAAGTGTGAATTTTGGATGGAGAAAGTTCAATTCTTAGGACCCGTGGTGCATAAGGATGGAATATCAGTAGACCCTACAAAAGTAGAAGTAGTGAGTGATTGGGAGCAACCGAAGAAGTCGACTGAAGTGAGAAGTTTCTTAGGGTTAGTTGGGTACTATCGAAGATTTATCCAGAATTTTTCTAAGATAGCCATCCCGTTGACAAATCTAACGAGGAAGACGGTGAAATTCATATGGACGGACAAGTGTGAGGAGAGTTTTCAGGAGCTAAATAAGAGATTGAGCGAGGCACCTGTACTATCATTACAAGATGATAAGGGAGGATTTGTGGTGTATAGTGATGCGTCGCATAGAGGACTGGGATGTATACTAATGCAACATGGAAAAGTTATTGAGTATACTTTATAACAATTGAAGGATTACGAAAAACGATACCCAACTCATGACTTAGAGTTAGCGGCAGTAGTTTTTGCGTGAAAGATTTGGAGGCATTATTTGTACGGAGAAAAATGTGAGATATACACGAACCACAAGAGTCTGAAATATATCTTCACACAGAAGGAGTTGAACATACGTTAAAAAAGGTGGTTAGAATTAATCAAAGATTATGACTGCGATATTCTTTATCATCCGGGGAAGGCGAGTGTTGTGGTTGACGCGCTAAGTAGGAAAGGAAGGGAGAAGTTGTGTCAATTGACAACTCAGGAGGAGTTAATAAGGGATATGGAGAAATTAGAGATAGAAGTAAAGGAACTAGAGAGGTCTGAGGAAAATTGTTTGCAGTAGAAGCTCATCCAACCTTGTTGGACAGAATTAAGGAATCACAAGAAAAGGATGAGGAGTGCGAGAGAATCAGAAAGACGATCGCAAAAAATGAAGAGGAAAAATTCAAGATAGATAGAGACGGTATTTTGAGATTCGGAGGGAGAGTGTGGGTACCATCGCTAACCGAGTTGAGGGAAGAAATTTTGCACGAGGCACACAACACGACGTATTCCGTTCATCTAAGAGGCATAAAGATGTACCAGGATTTGAGGCAATATTTTTGGTGGCCAAATTCGAAACGAGAAATCGCGGAGTGCGTTAGTAGATGTCTTACGTGACAATGGGTCAAAGTAGAGCACCAGAGGCCTAGTGGTCTACTTCAACCGTTGGAGAGACCAGAGTGGAATTAGGAGCATATAATGATGGATTTCGTGGTAGGACTTCTAGTCACGTAGAAAGGTTTCGACGCCATTTGGGTTATCGTGGATCGACTAATGAAGACGGCTCATTTTCTACCAATCAAGATCTAATATAGTTTAAATCAATTAGCGAATATGTACGTAAAGGAAATTGTTTCACGATATGGAGTGTCGGTATCGATTGTCTCAGACCGAGATCCGCGCTTCATGTCAAAATTCTGGAAAAGCTTACAAGAAAGGATGGGAACACAATTGAGGTTAAGTACCGCTTATCATCCGCAGACTGACAGGCAGAGTGAGTGAACGATACAAACGCTAGAGGATATGCTTAGAACTTGTGTGATGGACATTAAAGGAAGTTGGGATGATCACCTACCCTTATTGGAATTCACTTATAACAATAGTTACCGTGCAAGTATAGGCATGCCACCATATGAAGCTCTTTACAGGAGGAAGTGTAGAACATTATTGTGTTGGGATAAAGTTGGAGAGCGAAAGTTGCTAGGACCAGAATTAGTTCAACAAACTGCAGATGTGGTGACATTGATAAGAACTCGACTAGTAGCTGCACAAGATCGCCAGAAGAAGTATGCAGACTTGCATCGTCAAGACTGCGACTTTGAAGTCGGAAGTCACGTTTTCTTAAAAGTATCTCCCTGGAAGGGAAAAATACGATTCGGCATGAAAGGAAAATTGAGTCCGCAATTCATAGGACCATTCGAGATACTAAAGCGAGTGGGTGAAGTGGCGTACAAAGTTGCATTACCACATGAGTTGGAGCACATCCATAACGTGTTTCACATCTCTGTGTTGCGTCCATACAAGCCTGACTACAAACACGTGATTTCATTCGAGGCCATTCAAGTGGAAAAGAATCTAGCATATGAAGAAATTCTTGTCCAGATATTTGATACGAAAGAACATACATTAAGGAATAAAAGTATATCCTCTGCAAAAGTACTTTGGCGAAACCATGATGCCGAGGAGGCCACGTTGGAATTAGAAGATAAAATGCGAAGGGATTATCCCCATTTATTCGTGTAACCTTGTATCAATTTCGGGGAAGGAATTTTTATAAGGGGGAGGATGTAAGAACCGTGAAATTCATAAATAAATATTATTTTGATAAAATAAGAGAATGAATATTTATTTAAATATAAATATTGATGTGTTGTGAAATGAATAATTCAACTAAGTTAAATTGAATTTATAAGAATGTGGATTGTGATGAGAATTATGAAAATGCCTTGTGTGGCATGAGAATGGAGATTTAGGGAATTGATTTAATTGAGAGATGATTAAATTAAGGAATGAAGGATTAATTAATATTATATTATTAATTAATTGATGAGCAAAGTAATTCACATAATTAGAATTGTATTATTCATTTAATGGATGTGTGTAAGACATGTGATATTATATAGTTCTTACGTTAAAAAGGAATGTGTAGTGACACCTTTTGGTAACTATATTATATATAGAAACTATATAGTAAAATGAAAAAAATTATAAGTTGCATAAATAATTGCATATGTGACAATAAGTATGTGTGGAAACATTAAAGATGTAGTATATCAAAGAATTATAAATTCTTGCAATAAGTGAGTCTAATTGGAATAATAATGTTTCAAGAAGATATTAAATTATTGCAGACCAATTAAATTGAGTTCATACATGTTATAAATATTAATTAGACTGGAATAATGTACATGGAATATATGATATTGGTACCTAAATAATCCCTAACTTTCCATTGTGTAATAGCATTAACACATTAAAACTATATTTTGGGAGTATAAGAGAACAAACTAAGCATTATAAAATACAGTTTCTGGGATATAAGCCTTGTCCCAAATTAGAAGTTTCAGCTATTAGTTACGTATTAGGCCAATGGCTTATTCCTTACCATTGCGTGAAGTCCATCAAGAACCAAAAGGCGGCCATGATCATGAGCTGAGAGATGGGAAGAGGGAGTTGGTGATCTCTTTCTACCAAACTCTCTCAATCCAATGAATTCTTCTTCCATCCCTTGGTTTAATTTCTTGGATAATGGCTTAGCATGGTCTATAAATTTTCTATAAATTGAACACTTCTCTTCTCATTCTTTGTTGCTGAGATTGTCTGAGAAGTGCATTAGAGAGTGTTAGTTGCTGAGCTATTAGGGAGTATTATCAGAGGAGTGAGGGAATTCAATTCAAGCTTCTAGAGGTATAAAATCTAATTTTTGTTCTTAAGTTTAGTTTTGGCAAATTTTTGCAATTCTAATGAATTCTTTGTTATTTGGTATAAATTGGCTTAAGAGTGTCTCGTTTTAGTTAGTATGCATGCTTAGAAGTATTAGAAGTAGTTTATGTTGCAGCACAAGATGTTTGACAATGTTTGGGGTTGAGGCTCTGCAGAAGAAGCCATATTTTTGTTTCTGGACGAAGAGGCGCGGCCATGCCACTTCCCTAGTCTTTCACCGCACGGCCGCGCGGGTAGTATAACATAGCTAATCATGTTAACTCCTTAAGATGTGTTGAGCATACTATGACAATTAGAATATGCCTACAACTAACCTGCACATGTGGACTGAGATTTCTATGTATATAGTCAGCCATGATTAGTTATTTTAGTTTAAATATTCAAGGAAAATTTAAAACATTGGAAACTAGTTTGGTAAACATGGTGTCAAGCATGTTCTGACCCTAAGCCTCAATATGTTAAGTTCTGTTATGTGACCCATATACTAGTTTGTATGATTGGAATAGTATAAGATATTCGAGCATGAGTAAAAGAGGAAAAGTTCAAGTAAAAGACTATGTACTAAGGAACTATGTGTACACAAAGTTTTGAACTCAAAAACATGCTACCATAATCTGATTTCATATATCTTTAAGCATGAGAGTAGGACATAGAGTATGTGGATTTATTTTGTATGCTTGAATGAATTTTGATGACTTACTAAGGGAGGCTTAGAGTTTCAAAAACAAACTTGATAAACTCTATATACACTTTGAGTTAAGATTTGTGAGCATGTTTATGTGGTTTAACTTGTGTATGTGAGACATCATGATTAGGTGTGTCATGCATGTAAATGTGATTAATATGAATGCCTAGTGAGTTATATGCATTGTGAAACTAGTTAAGTGTGGTTGAGAGTAAGCATAAATGAAGTAGAACGTCATAACTTGAGATACTTGATTTAACAAATGCAATCATGTATAGTAGAGACCTATGAACCACATACCATGTGTTTAACGATTAAACGTAAGAAAATTATGAATTAAACACTTAAAGTCTTGATTGAATGAGAATATATGGTAACCTATGTTAATGTTATGATATGAGGTCAAACTTGGTTATCCACATACTAACATATGTGTTTTCCATGATTATTTGTATATGTGAAAGTCGTATGTACACTGGCTTTCTACAGGAGCAGCCGTGTATTGTTTTGCACCAGGAGCAGCGCGGCTGCTCCACTCCTCAATACAAACCAAGCGCAGTCGCGCCGCCCTACAGTGAGGTCTGTGTTTTATTAATAAATTGAGAATTGATGCTAGCCCATATAGTAACTTTAATTAGTAATACATGTCCAGTATAGTATACATGTGTGAATAAGTATGATAATAGAAGAATACTATAATTATACCCTTGAATCAAAGTTTGAAGGCAAGCTATGGTAACATAGTGTATTAGGAAACTAATTTTTTGTTATGTGATGGCATATGTATGGAAGCATGAGACTAAGAGGAAACTAACACTATATGATTAGTATTGACGAGTTATACTTGTATATCATGATTAAATTAAGATAATAGGTGTACATGTTAAACTTGTATAACTAATGTAATTATACATGAATAGGATATCATTGTGACGCCCCCAAATTCGGGTATCTTCTAACCCGACATATGGTGCTACACGGTGCTACAGTTCACACATACATTCAATTGAAAAGCCTCAAAAGAACGAATATGTCTTATATTTATTCCAAACAATATTACCATTTCCCAGGTTCTTTATAACCATTACATGTGTTCTTATAATAATATCAAATAATAACAACATTCACCTATACTATTACAAAGGTAATCTATAGGTTCGCCTTAGCCTTCCCTTTATCTTTACCGGATCCATCGGTCCGTTCGGTCTTAGCTGCATTCATATGGTTCAAGTAAGAATGAGCATAACTAGCTCAGCAAGTATGACAATTTCATTTAAAAATATGCTTGAAATATATAAATCGTATATCTTCAATAACTGAACAATAGTTATGAAGTACTATCAATAATTCAAAATAGCACTTCTCTTTTCTTTAAAATGTTTCACAATGAAAAATATTCATTAACCATCAGTATCGGTCCAAGACCTTGAGCATTTCATTCTTTCTTTAAAAAGGACAACCTGGGACCAAGTCTGTAAGTCTGGCATATCTTACGAACACGTCTAGGTGATCAGTCTATAGTACTCTATGTTGTACAACACTACTTTCTTTAAACGAACGTACATTTAAGGTTTGGCAACCTCACGTACCTATCGTTTGACGACAAAACATTTGTTTAGCATACTCAGTCTTCTTTTAAAAATCGGACCAACATAGTTTGGCAACACTTAACAACTTTGATAACATTTTAATAGATTATAAGAAATCCATAAAACATCTTAAGTCTAGCCGAAGGAATTGGCTTTGACTTCATCATACATCAATTCATGCGTAAGGTACATGAATTACAAAGCTTGTCTAAAGTATTCAGATAAGGGTCAGAATACTTGCCTTTAGCGTCTGCTACTGTTTTAATACTTTTCCTTTGAGTCTTTAAGGTGTCTACAATACATGATCACTTAACATACCATATTAGGTCATATATAATCAAGTAAGTTTACTACTATATCTTACCCTTCTTCTTAATCTAATCATGCCTTAGATTGTTTAACATTGTTTCTTATGTTTACGTAATCGTTCATCAACCTTTAGTTGAGTTCTAATCATCTTGAAGGATGTCATTTCAAGTTAATCAAAGATATAGTTCATAGTTAATTAGCTTACTTCCTTCTTTATACACTTAGTCATTCTTCTCTGCCTCTTCTCCAGTGATGGCGTTACGGTGCTAGCTTCCTATACACAACTCGCGTTGTGGCGCGGTTCATCAATGCCTATGGTCTCGACTCAGCGCTGCGACGCGAGTCCCTTTGTTAATTGTCGCGCTGCGTCACCACTCTTCAGTGGCTGATGGTCAAGTCTGGCGCTGCGACGCCATCCTTTAAGCCTTGTGTAACGCCCCCAAATTCAGGTACTTGAAGCTCGAACTCAGTGCTTTACGATACCATTTCTGTGAGCGAAATAATACTAATAATAATAACAATAATATAAATATCAAACTTAATTTATATTTATCAGAGTCTAATCCCAAGTACGCAACCTTTACTATAATTCTTTACATGATAGATAATACATATCATTGTCTTAATACAGTTTAACTATTATAAAAGATACCATTAAACATATTCTGTTTGCTTTCCTTTTCACTTGTTCTTGGTCGAACCTTCTAGCTTTTCACACTTAGCTGAAAATATTTAAATTAAGCAAGGGTGATCATTTGAGTGCCCAGCAAGTAATAACAATTAAAATATAATTAACTGAAAGAATTAAATATTTTCTTTATACATCACTTTTACAACAAATTAATAGTTGTGAAGTAAACTGAACCGATAATAATAACATAACAATTCTATCTAAAATTTTTGAAACTACGTAATGACTATATATGGGGTTTAGTTGACATACTATGAACATTGTTTTCAATTTTCGAATAGATTTAGCAGAACTTCATCCGCAAACCGTCATAACTTACGGGCGCGAGGGTGTACATCCCATGGGCCCTGTATTGATCAATACTACATTGCAAGAATGATGTGATCGTTCACTCTGTCCGCCTTGGGCGCATAAAAGTTTTTCCGTAATCGGAATGTTCATACTTAGTCTGGAATCCTAACCAAAATAATTTGATTGGATACAAAAAGGCTTTTATCATATTCAACGATATTTCGAAATCTGTGTCTAGCTGGTCAATTAGCTTGGACGTATATATATATATATATATATATATATATATATATATCAACATTGATTAAATACAATGATTATCCAAGTGGGGACACTTGTATAATCATATATAGAAATTAATGAACAGAATATATATATATATATATATATATATATATATATATATATATATCTGAATTACCATATACTAACATGTTGATAAACAATGATCGGATATAGAATATATCATAATAGGGTTAATAATATAGCATAATAATAATATAATTCTGAAACTTCTTACGCATGTCCATTGCATAATGGAAATGCAAAGGTAAGATACTTGCCCGGTCTGCTGCTTACAATACGCAACTTAAATTTATCTTTTATCTCACAACCTATCATTAATAAGATCGTTCGTTCGATTAGAATAACATACTATAACACATAGCACTGCTTATTGCAGTCAGCACATAACCTAATCACATTGTCACACATATTCAACAGTCACTGAATCACAAACAAACACATATACAGACAAATTATCTAAGTCTGAATCAATTTCTGAAACATGTTGGTGTACCGAAGACTTTATCGGGTAATTATCGAGTCTAAGACTCTATTTTGTAGCTCAATATCCGTAAATATCAGTCATATTATTTTTAAATGACTTATAATAATTTTTAAACATTAATTATAATTTATCATGAATTTTCAAACATCGAAATCATTATTAAATATTAAACAATTCTATTATCATTAATATTAAACTATTAATGAAACCATTGCCAAAATGTTAAAGTTATTTATAATAACTTAAAATACTTTTAAAGTATTTATATTACCCTTAAACGATTTTTTAAAACATTTAAAATCATTTTTAAATAATTACCATTAATATTAACATATTAATGAACTATTTATCCAAATATTAAAAGTCATTAATTATATCTCAAAATACTTTTAATTCATTTATTTTCTTTTTAAATGATTTTTAAATAGATAAAACTATTTTTAAACTATTTATTTAATATAATTATTAAATAAACTTAATATCATTAATATTAAATTAATGTCATTAATATTAAATTATTAATGAAATTATCCTTTAAATATTAAAAGTTATATTTTATAACTTAAAATACCTTTAAACAATTTATTTTCATTTTAAATGATTTTTATAATATAAAAATTATTTTTAAACTAATTTATTTAATATAATTATTAAATAATCCTAATATCATTAATATTAAAATTATAATATTTTTCATGACAAAATATCAAAAGTTATTTCTTATAACTTTAAAATATTTTTATAACCTTTAATTCATTTTTCTATAATTTTTAAATCATTAATTCTATTTTTCATAATTTATTTAATACATTTATTAAATAACTTTAATTATCATTAATATTAATTTATTAATGAAATTTATCACAAAATATTAAAAGTTATCACAAATAACTTAAATTATTTTCTTATACCATAATATATTTTTAAATAATTTTTTATGTATTAAAATCATTTTTAAATAATTTATTTAATATTATAATTAAATAAATTAAATACTTTTAATATTCCAAAAATATTAAATATTTATGAAAGATATTCATAATAATTAAAAACTAATTTTTGAAATTTAAAATAATTTTTAATAATTTATTTTGTATTTTTAATAATTAAAAACTATTTTTTTCTATTTATTTAATAAAAATAATTAATTTAGTAATTAATATGTCGCTAAAAGACCCTATAGCGACGAAACTGTCGATATAGGTGTTCTTGACATATTCTTCATGCAACCCAGAAAATCATGTCCATGAACAAGTGACCAAGTTTGACCATAAATAATTCAATGTGTAGTGTGCTTCTGGACCAACTAAGCATCAGATCGTGTAGTACTAGTGTAAGACTACATAATGCAACAACAATCATGATCATACAGTACATAACAAAGAAGATCTGGGCATCCCAAATGACTGTCAGAGTTGTTCTTCATTTCTGGGTTGCCTAGAAATGAAGAACAGTTCAACTGATCAAATTCGGGCTTCCATAACTTGAACTCCTGTTGATGTTTTAGTGATTTCATAGCTCGAGGTTATAGACCACATGTAATACTACAGATGTATCACAAAGTATCAACATAACAATAACAAATCAAATCGATAAGGACCGGTCAAAGTAGTGGTCAGAAACTGCTTATGAAGATTTTTGGGTTACCCAGAATCTTCATCCGGCAGTTTCGTCTGGCTTACTTTGACCCCAACGTTCTTGGATTCTGTGCAGTATTTAAGGATTATCAAGACATGAATCTATAGTACTCATATCAGTCTACACAACCATAACAACAACATAGCATAACTAACTAACAACATCAAGATCAGAGCCCTGCAAAAACGTTGTCAGACTTCTGGAAAAATTCTGGGTTACCCAGATTTGAAAAGTCATGGTCGGTCAACGACCTTTGACCATTACTAACTTTCAATATATAACTGATCTGACCCTGCTTTGAGTTCTAGATGAAAGACCTCATAGCATACTACAAGATCAAACACGTAAACAACTAAAATACATAACATACAAAGATCTATGAGGTCTGACATTAGGCTGTCAGACACAAATTTTCAAATTTCTAGATTCTTGAGATCTTCAAATCTGAGCCTATAGATGTTATGGATCCAACATCTATCAACCCAGATCATCATTAGGCACTACATAGAACATGTTTAACACAAAAAAAACAACATCAAACAACAGATCGATGGTCAGATTCTTAGGTAGAGTTTATACCTTCTATGATCAAGTTCTTGATTCAAGGCTTCTGATTTGTTAATGGTAAATGTGGGGCTTGTTTGTGGAATTCATATACATATTTATTTCATAGGTTAGAGAGAGAGGGACTTGTTTGAGTGTTAGAGCAAAAATAAGTTAGCAAATGCAATTCTCTCTCTCCCAATCCATATATATATAACTTGTAATGTAATGGTTGAGTTGTAGTAGTTGTTATACATTTAATTTCAGTCACATGGGTTCCCTAGGGTTGGCCAACAACTCTCACTAGGTCAATGGCTAAATTTTAGCTTCAATAATGCAAGGGGCAGAGTGGTCTTTTTGCTTACATTTTTAATGGCATTTGTGTAATCTTGTCCTAAACCCTTAGGGTTTAACCCTAGGTCTTGCACAATTATTTTTGTAGGATTTCTATTTAAGCAAAATAAATAAATAATTAGAATTTTAGTTTCTAAAAATTTGTAATTAGGGTCTCCTAATTAAGTTAGGTTAACTAACCACTTAGGTCTTGAACATAAGGATTTAACATATACTAATTATCATTAAGCGTTCTAATTTAGCAATTAAGGTGTCAAATTTATCAATTAGGATTTATAATTAATTATTAGGGTTAACAATTTACAATTAGTGTTAAAAATTTGTAATTAGGGTTTCTAATTACATTAACATAAACATTAGGGTTTTAATCACCAATTACAATTAACCTTGCTAATTTAGCAATTAGGGTTTACAATTTATAATTAAGTTTACTAATTAAGGTTACCTAATATAGAAATTAGGGTTTCTTCATATTAATATTTTCAAAATGTTAATTAGGGTTTTAAAATACTAATTAGTCTTTCCCCAATTAACAATAAAGTCTAACATACATGATATTAATCACATTAACACAATTTCTAACTGATCATAAACTCCATTTTAGGTTTCCAAATTAGGGTTTCTCATTTCAGAAGTTAGGGTTTTATAATTAGGTTTTTTTTCTAGATTTTAATTAGGGTTTATCTAATTAACATAAATCATATAACACAGTTACAACACAGTCTTGAATCTCCCATCAGAATTTCAAAATAGGGTGAAATAAATTAATGCTAGGGTTTTGACATTAAACACCATATTTGACCAACTATTTTCCATACACGCATACAGTACATAATTATAGCACTGAAAAATCAAAATATAATTAATAATATATTCTTATTCTCATTCCTTGATCAAAATCCAAAATTAGGGTTTTGGATTCCATATCTGATTTTAACTGTCATATATAACATTAATAATTAAGTTAAAAATAAATAACTTAATTAATCTAAAATAAATTCATATAATAAAATAAAATAATTATTATAATAATTCTATAATCCTTTCATATATTATTTAAATAATATAATAATCATGTTCTCATGGAAAATAATTAATAAAAATATTTTTACTGTAAAATTAATTGTTATAAGAATATAATTTATAATGATCAACAATTCTAAAATAAAATTATTTGCAAACATTCATGTAATAAATATATTTTTTATCTTGTACAAATCCTCATCCTTAAACTTTTAAAAAAATTTATACGTAAAATTTTTGATTTAATTATATAGAAAATATCGGGTTATTATATTCACCCTCCCTTATAAAGATTCCGTCCCCGGAATCACCGTTTTAAAACCTATACATACAGGGTACATAGCATACATAATCATTACAAGTAGATCTCGATCAAAATTGATCGAACTGATATTTAACTATTAAGCGAAAAGCTTATCTATCACTACAAAAAAATGGGGCTTCAGCAATAATCGATTTTCGTTGCTAAATGTGCCAAATTTCGTTGCTAAAGAATTTTGGCAACGACTTTACTATCATTACGTCTTTCGTTGCGCAATTAGCGTTGCTAATTGTTCCGCAACGAACGTATTTTTTTCGTTGCCAAAAGTAATACATTTTGCAACGAAATTGGCTTTCGTACAGAGACATCGATCCTTTAGCAACAAAATGTATTGTTGCAGAATAATTAAAATGTCGTTCCTAAAAACCCCATTTCGTTGCAAAAGCCTGCTAATTGGCAACGAAATGAACTCTTTTTTTTTTTTGCAACGACCATGCATTTTCGTTGCAATTGACACCATTTTGCAGCGACATTTTTCGTTGCAGTAAATTATGAAAATTGTTGCCTAAACTTGATTTCGTTGCGGAATGTAAACTTTTTAGCAACGATTTTCGTTGCTGATTATATTATTTGGCAACGACATTATGCTGAATCAGCAACAAAAATGTTTGTTGCTGGTTATTTTTCAATAGCAACGAAAGTCGTCGATTAGCAACGACATTATTTGTTGCCATTTCTTTATATGTGCAACGAAAGTTGATATGATTTGCAACGATAAAAAATGTTGCCTTTTATTTTAGTATTAGCAACAATATCTTCTCCGTTGTTATTAGGTTAATTTTCGTTGCCAAATATTATATTTTTAATACCATTAACAACGAAAATTTGTTGCTAAATGTATAAAAAAATGTTGTTATATTAAAACTTGTACAATGCTTTGGTAAAGAATTATATTGTTGCCAAATCAAAATTTGACATTTTTTTTGTGTACCTGACTGGCTCAATGTCCCCATAACAAATAATGGCAAAAATACAAAAAACCTAAAATATTATTAACTTAATAAAATCATCCACTACATAATCATTCATTATCTTTACAATTAACCATCTAAAGCTACCACAGTTCTTCAATCAAAGTATATATCTACATATATAGAAAGTACACTTCATAATTTCGTCCCTAGTCTTCTGTAAACGTAGCACGAAAATTTGATACCCAGAATTGTAAGGTAGGTCGTAGAAGCAGTCTTCCTGCACATTTAAAAATAATAGCAAGTCAAGAAAATGAAGTAAATAGGTCACCAGACACTTAGTGCCAAAATCAATACACAAAGACAATAGAGTTACTACGTGATACAATGTCAAGGCTTGGCTCCTATTTCATAATACTTTAGAATACCACCAATTTCTTGTTCAATTTGAGTGACTAAACAATAGATATGGTTGGCACATCAATGAAAATAATGACAGACAAGAATATCAAGATGGAAATGTGTGGTAGAAAATTTGCGTTTCCAGCATGGAATATGGTTTCATGGCTTAGGATATGTTTGACGTTTACTTCTTGGAAAGACAAATAAGGCGGCTGGATGACCAAGTTAAGTGAAACAAACAGATCCACCATGAAAAAAATATAAAAAAATAGCAAACGACTCTGCTAGAATTTAGGCCAATACCTCCTTTAACCTCTCAGGTCCCACTTCGATCAGTACTTCATTAGTACTATAGTAATCAAGATCAATAGCTGTATGCTGACCCGGAACATGCCCATTCTCATGGGTGTCATTCTCCCAACCTTGCACCATACCACTAGCCCATTGCTCTTCCAACTCGGATGTTACCTGCCACAAAACGGTCCTTGTCATAAAAGAACACACCTAGAGTTTTTTTATCTTTTATTTTTTATAACTTTATATTTTTTTGATAAGTAACAGAACATCGGTACATAAATAAAATTATGAATTTATTATATTATGAGATTCAATTCATCCTCCATATTAAACACTCATTAAGATGCCTAAGAGTTCAAAAAATCATGAAGGCTTTAGCATATAAAGATTTTCTAAATATATGTTTCTCACCAACCGTGTTAAAGAAATTACTTTACAAAATATTTCATCGGGCAATCTGTATATCTTCTAATATAGTGCATCAACACTATCTTACTTATGGATTTCCATTCCATCTTACTTATCCTTTATTGTTCTTTTTTTCATGGAAAACCTTGATCAGTATACCCCAACATCATTTCACATCAAATTCAAAACTTCTTGGTTATGTTCCTCAATCATACCACATAATTTCAAATTGCAATTTCAGCTTTAAAATGACAATTACCAACAAATACATGCAAACAATAATAAAAATACCTGAGCCTCAACCAGGAGAACATTTACAGGAGCATCACAGCTCTCTAAATTTTCCATGCACTCTTCTGAATCAACATAAACATTATTTAAGTCAATGTTATGTAATTTTTTCCTTCCCGCCGTAGGGTCCAAATCATTTGCTTTAGTTGGAATGCTATGTTTTGTTGGAGAAAGAATATTAGCTTGTGTAACAGGTGGAGACCGTAGAATACTACCATGATCACCATCTACAAATACTCTCTTTTGTGTCATTCCAGATGCAGGTATAGTCACACACCGTCCAGTAGGTGTAGAAAGGTCCTGAGAATTAACATAGAGATTATATTATGAGTTGAACTAAATAACCTGGAACAGTTGCTTGGAATTAGATTTGGCACCTGTCCTCGAGTCCTAACAGACACCCCAGCATCCTGCAAATCTTGAGATCCATTCAGTAATCCACACAAGTTCCTTCCATTGACTGTACCAACAAGACTCGTAAGGTTCGTTAATAGATGAGATAGCAGATCCTGATCCTTTGTTTGATCAGAGCTATTAGCTGTAATTCATAGAGCAATAAGCTGTAGAATTAGTTAAGTAAGCTAAATATTACAAAGAAGAACATAGAACAAAATAAGAAATATAATTTTAAAAGATTTGTACTTACAGTGTATATTGGAGAGTATCCTCAGCAGGCTTATCAACAAGTAACTACTACTACGCTCATCATTCAGGGCCACTCCATTAGTTGAATTTTCTGGATGTGTTTTCCTTCTCCGTCTATTATGGCCTGCCAAAGACTACTTCTTCTACCTTCAACAAATTCTTGAAGAGCATGAGCCTGCCATAAGTGTAACCTAATCAATATGAATTAACACTTCATTATTTAACACTTCATCTTCAATGACCACAACCCTCCTCCGTTTCTCCAATTCCCCCTTTCCTCTCTCATTGCCCAAAGTAATTCCATCTGAGCCAGAGGAAGAACTATTAGACAAACCTGTACTTGCAAGAATTTCTGATCCACTAGGAAATAACTGCCTACTCCTGCAATCTGATGGTGCTGAATTCAGTGGAGCAGCTCTAAACAGATCACCATCCCATTTCCAATCATTCAAATCCCACTCCATACTCTTCTTGCCTACAGACTTCAATATTGAATTATAATCTAGAAAGTTAATTTCAAGCTAATTAATTTCAAGCCATTCTGCTGCTCAGGGTTTTGCTGATTTTCCTATTATTCAATAAGTTCAATTTGCAATGTCATTATTAGTGTCCAAATTAGAAAGCCTTAAAACACAAGAAGTCAATCAGTGATGTATATTTGAAGAGGCAATCACTTACAGTGCCGCATTGAGCCATTAGCTCATGTATTCTTCTTTGCCTGATAGCTTCCAGCTCCGGATCAGCCTAAAATGCAGCAATAAATGGTTCGAATGCAAGCTCCCATTAATGGCTAATTAATTATTTTTATATCTTTTTCAATACCAATTATCATATAGACACGAAAAATTACATCAACAATCAACCAAGACCCAGCAAAAACTTATAGATTACTAGAATTAAGATAAAAAAGAATTGATTCAATTTTCAGAGAAAATATAAAGAAATAAAGCTACCAATGGTTTTTGCTGATTGTTGTTGTTGCTGCTACTGTTGGTAATGGAAGTGATGGTTTTGGTGGTAGGCAAGCTGATTTTGAGAAGTCGAGATAGGAGGAGGCTGAGTTGGGGTCTTGGGAAGACACGGGTACAATAGGGATACCATTATTAGCCGCCACAGATCCGGAATGGAAGGGAGGTAATCTGCAGTTCTGCACCAAACTTATAACATGTAAGATAATTAGTCAAATACAGTTGATGTAAAGAATGGACAACTTTGGTTTACACAAAGGAATGTGTTTGCAAGTTAAAAACGATAAATAAGTTATGAAATGACTCTCACACCATACATTTCCAACTTGATCCTATTATGGTAGTACTACAATAACACAACAAACACAAATAGTATAAAGAATGTAATCCCCTGTAGGGACGCATGCCCCTAAAAGAAGACATTACGTAAACAACAAATGTTCTGACCAACCAGATTGAATTGCTTTATCAAACTGCCCATAGAATTTTAGAAATGTAATTCTTTTTGGGGAACAGAGGGAGTAGTTATTTTGTTGCAATGCAGTAATATTCACATATGCAATAGATCAAGGGTGGTCTACTTAAAATGTTCATTAATTACAGATAATTAGTTAATATTTATAGGTTAACTTTCTCATAATGTTGTTGCAGTCTTACGAAAAAAGAACCATTCTTGTCTACTAAATAAAATATGCAGATTGCTAATCTAATTTGGTTCCTCAATAAGAACATTTAAGTGTTAAAGCATGCAATAAATATGATAATGGGAGAACACTGTTCATGCAACAGAAAACTAATTGGAATATTTCATAAGCACATAATTACTGATGTGCAATAAGTATGATAATTGTGAATAAAGAACAAGTTTAATGCATACTGCACATTAACAAACATTCATAAACTTAATACACTACCAACTACCAAGCCATCTTGAGCAACAAAACATTAAAGAAACACAAAGAACATGTCAAAATTTACAAGAAGAGAGGAGATAATCTCTTGCACCTGTCTAAAGTCAACATCAACAACCCACCAATGAACACTAACATGTAAGAAGTAAGAACCATAAAATACTAATTGATTGGGAGTACGAAATTAATTTTGATATTGATTAATACAGTGTCTACACCTTTGCCAGAGAAACAATAATTGGAAATCTAAATAAAAAATAAGCATATGAATAAAAGACCAACCATCCAAAAAGTAATTGACCCGAAAGATCAATTAAGATGAAAGATTAGCCAAACAAAAAAATAAAATAAAGAAACTTTAGCAGCCCTAAGAAATAATCAAATTATTAGCAAAAACCTCGTACCTTTTACCTTATATTTTGAAATTAAGGGAGTATAATATATACTTCCATTACGGTGGATTGCAGGTTCGAAGCAGTAAACAATGCGTCAGAATCATCCTTTCACACAATATATTATGAACACACTGTAGTACAGATCATACCATCATTGGGTGAATAATAGAAAATAACATGATGTCGAAGGCAATAAATTTTATTCTTTTAACATTTGATGTTACAATTGGAATTTCCACTCATTTACAGGTAGTATATCGGCTTTTATAAGTGCTCTCTATTATGCTCTATGAACAATTAAGATTGAAGACTGGTATAATTTTACAACCCCTATTATTTATCATCAACAACATTTTGCCAGCGTAGAGGCAAAATAATTACCTTTTAGAAGCGCCCAATCTTTTATGTAACCAATTGTACAATAACTTCCTTGTGACCTTTAGCCGTAGCAAATCTGTGGGTCTCCTGGTTGGCGATTCTAACAGTGCCGGCAACCCAGACCGGATGAGAGATCGAGAGAAAAGAGACGAAGAAGTTGCAGCAAAAGAAGAGACGACGAGAAGATATTAAGAAAAGGAGGAGGACTCACCAAAGAAAAGAGATTTAGACTTCCAATTTCGAGTTCGAGATCTGCATTCTGGGTTTGGGATGAAAGATTCAGATTCAGAGTACGACTTCAGAGTCTGGGCTAGGGCTAGTAATGCGCTGAGTAGTAAGTAGTGAGTGTTGACTCATTAGTATTAGTCATATAATTATTTTAAGGGGCAAAGGTGTGAAAATCACCCTAATGTTTACACGGATGTCCCACTTCCACTCTAACCTAATTTATTAACGTTTTAAATTTAATCTCAGTTGTGTCCCTCCCGTTAACTATACTGCCAACTAGACAAACGGACGTTAGTTTATTTTTCAACAAATAACACGTGGATAAAAGTGTGACATGGAAAAAGAAAAAAAATATTCAGATATAATATTTGTTCTCTCTCCCGTGAGTCCCATCTTCTTCCTCTGTTCTCTCTCATTTTTCTTTAACAAATTTCTATTCCTAAAGACACCGGACACGAAAGAGTTACAAAGGAGTGCATGATTTCTTCATTTCTTGATCTGCGTTTGACTATCAGCGTGGGATGGAGGTGTGGTACGATGGTGATGGTGTTGAGATCTAATATGTGACAGTGGCTTTGAAGATTTTGATCGAAAACTATGGATTTTCCGATCAAATTCTGACGACTTCGATCAACGCTTTGAGTGGTGTTGGAAAGTCGAGTCTAATCAACGTTCTGCCGAAGGAGATTAGCTTGAACCTGTGGGTTTGTTTTCTTCTAATTAATATACTTTTTCTCTATTATACTAGTAAGTTTTTCTTGTTTTTTGGGACCACTTTTGAATGTAAATATTCTTTTGTTCGTTCACCTATTTCAAACTCTAGACAGCAAGTGGTTTGAAGATCAGCGAGTTGGGGAAGTGTCAATTAGAAGTGGCAAAGGGAAACATACTACTCACGTACACGCGAATTTAAATGTTTACTA